>JAMQGT020014184.1:0-24982 GCA_024447675.2 Pterophyllum scalare
ATATCTTGGAAGAAAACCTCTTCCAGAGTGCTTAGGACCTCAGACCTCACCTTCCAATATGACAATGACCCTAAGCACACAGCTAAAATAACAAAGCAGTGGCTTCAGAACAACTCTGTGATCATTCTTGACTGGCCTAGCCAGAGCCCTGACCTAAACCCAACTGAGCATCTCTGGAGAGACCCGAAGATGGCTGTCCACCAACATTCACCATCCAACCTGACGGAACTGGAGAGGATCTGCAAAGAAGAATGGTAGAGGATCCCCAAATCCAGGTGTGGAAAACTTGTTGCATCATTCCCAAGAAGACTCATGGCTGTACTAGCTCAAAAGGGTGCTTCTACTCAATACTGAGCAAAGGGTCTGAATACTTATGACCATGTGATATTTCAGTTTTTCTTTTTTAATAAATGGAGACAATTCAACACATAACAGCAGGGTGCAAGATGCTAGCAGGCAGGGCATACATGGAACGCCATAATCAAGTGGCTGACATAGTATACTGGAGCATCTGTGCTGAGCATGACCTGGAAGTCCCGTGGTCAAAATGGGATACACCCCCAATGGTACTTGAGAATGACTGAGCTAAGATCCTGTGGGACTTCCAGATACAGACAGACAAACTTGTGATGGCTAACCAACCGGACATCGTGGTGTTGGACAAAGAAAGGTAGAAGACCGTAGCGATGGACATTGCAATACCACAAAGCTCGATAAATACCAAGGGCTAATAGAAGAGCTAGAAAGTATGTGGAAGGTGAAGGTAACAGTGGTCCCTGTGGTAATCAGATCACTCAGGGCAGTGACCCCCAAACTGGAAGAATGGCTCCAGCAGATTCCAGGAACGACATCCAAGATCTCTGTCCAGAAGAGCGCAGTCCAGGCAACAGCTAAGATACTGCGCAGAACCCTCAAGCTCCTAGACCTCTGGTACAGGACCTGAGCTTGGAGGACAAAGACTGCTGGGATTTTTTTTTTCTAGTATAGTATATGCTTGTGTGTAGTAAGACAAGAAATGCATGCAAGTGATGTATTTCTTCTGAGATTTATTTGCATGTTTATACTTACTTTCAGTTGAAGGGCATTTTCACTGACACCACTGATACACCACGTACTTGCCTTGCTCTTTCATACATATTTAAATAAAAAGTTTGAGGTACTTTTATTGAAAACACTACTGCAATGTTGGACAGTATTCAGGAAAGTGAAAGATCTGGAGTTCTGACTGACAAAAATGCAAACTGCTTTGATGAGTTGTGAGATACAGATGAGAAGTGCTTCAATACAATAAAAAATATATTTAGCAGTAGCATATGCATAGAAACTTTAGCAGTCTGCACAAAGAAAAGGCTAACGTGGCTGGGGAAATGTGTTACTGATTTGAGAACTGCATTAAGAGTAGTGAGAATAATGTTTCTGATGTGAGAACTGCACCAAAGCGATTCAGATAACTAAAGTATGTGCTCACCTTTTTTCACAAAATCCACCACCATGTGCCCTTCTGCATTCTCTCTCCTTCACACCATACCTACCTAACAGACTCCAGAATTCATCTTTCTCTTCTAACTGGCATCCAACCTCTGGGGCAAATGCACTGACAACCTTCAACACAAGCCCTTTGATTTTCAGCTTCAAACACATGATCCTGTCTAACACTTCATCACCTCCACAAGACTATTCATACACTCTTCTTTCAACATAATCCTTACTCTGTTTCTCTTCCCATCTACTATAAATGATGGCTTTGCTTCCCTATTACCTGGTCTCCTGCACACACAATATATCTATTGACCTTCTCTCCATCATATTGGCCAGCTCTCTCGTTTTACTAGTTTTAGCCCATAAATTGAGTCCATACTCAAACACCCAAATTGCTGCCTTTCCTTCTCTCTCGCTGACTCCTAAAATGCCTTCCCCCCTCTCCACTTTCTTTGTCTTTGGCCCACGGTAGCAAAGTTTCAACTGGCACCCCGCTGGCAAACAGCACCACGGGGCATCATTGTTAACCTTGGTCCCAACCAGCTTTGGACCAGCACTACAAGTACACCGGCCAGCCTTTAAACAACACTTCCTCATTGCCCGCAAAAGCCTCAACATCCCTAGAACCAATCAGAATGCAAGATTGAATCATGTGACTTGAAGCATTTTCCACACTGAGTTACACTGATGAACCTGGTGGTGATTATAAATACAGCTGATTGGGAGTCTAGTCTATTTTGTGTGTAGAGAAAAAAAAAGTTCAGTGATCAAACTTGACTATTTAAAGTAAGTAAAAGTTGTAACGAGATTTCCATTGGTGACCCTGCAGAAGGATCATTACTGGCCGTCGAGCGTACTCGCCAGCCACCGCGGAGCCAGCGGTGCTCCTGTTTCCTTTACGGGCCGAGCGGGCTGGTGTGTACCCGCATGCGGGTGGCACCAGTCACAGCCCCACCCCCATTCGCTTCTCTCCGTCATCACGACCACTCTAATATTCTGTCATTGTTAAAACAAATGTGCTGCAATTTTGTGCTATCGCTTTTGTACAGAACTTTACTGGATTTGAAAAAATAAAGTACTGTAAATAATTTAGGCCTAACAGAGTGTAAACCTTTTTTGGACAAATTTGCAAGTTTATTTAAACTTTATAATTGCTAACTTAGGAAAGCAAAATTGCACGTGCATGTGGTTCTATATCAGAAAATGAAGAAAAATTAGAAAATATAATTTCTAGAGAAATTACAATGGGTTTGTTGCTTTTCCTGGACTTGGTCTGTGACTTTCTGCTAAAAGGTTGTAGATAAATAGGTTGGCTAAAAACGCTGAAAGTATAGTGCTTAAAAAGTGGCTGTTGACTTCATTAGGCCATAGGTGTATCTAATAAAATGACCATAGATGCATCTACAATAATAGAGTGGCCACAGTTGTATTAATAAAGTGGCCAGACACTTTTGCATTATTGGAGAGAAAGAGAGATAAATAGGTTTACATAGATTAAAATATGTCTAAGTCCATTTTGTCACAAGCCCTATGAAGACACCAAGCCATCTGCCTGAGAGAGACACAAATTTAATTTGAATACACTTGACAAGTATTAACAAATGACACACACAGAGAGAGAGAGAGGAGGGAGGAGATTTAATGAACCTATGAAACAATGATTTTCAAAACTCTGCTTGTGAGCTCTCAGTTGTTTACACCTGTGTAAGCACAGCTGCAATTAGTTACCATGGTGATGGCACTCTTTTTGCTAGAGAAATCTGTCAAAATTCACAACCACAACACATGGATGATGCGATTTTAAAAACCCAAAAAAGTTGCTTTGCATATCTGTGTTTTTATTTTGTGTTCCTAGTCTTAAAAGTCAGGGGAAGAGTGTGTGTGTATATATATATATATATATATATATATATATATATTAAAATAAGGGGAGGTTGTTTCTGCGTTTTGCAGAAAATCCTTGATCACATTTTAATCGAAGTGTATTCAGCAGTAAGATAGTACCCCTGACACTCAAATACTTCTAGATCAAAAAAGTATGTATCTGTTGGCTTTGAAGAAGATCTCATTTGAAAGAAGATGAATTTTACTATGATTTGGTAGTAAAATGATGGCAATAGAGTGAAAACTGTGGGCTCACTGGCAGGTTTCAGATGTATTTTTCTGCTTCTCCCTCTCTGCTTTCCCATTTACTTGGAATTGACAGCAAATGTGTTTATATTTGCTTCATTATTACCACTGACAGTGTGTGCATGGCCTTACTCTTACATATTTGAAGAAAAAAAGTTTAAAGTGATTGGACAGGATTAGGAAAAGTGAAAAATTCATAGTTCTGACAGACAAAAGTACAAACTGTTTGAGCTGTCAGATTCAGATGAGAAATGCATCAACACAGTAACAAAATGTGCACAAACACAAGAAGAAATGCTAATGCGGGTGGAGAAATGTGTTTCTGATTTGTGAGAACTGCATCAAAGTGATTGAGAAAAACCATAATAAAATGTCGGGAACAGTGCAGGGGAAAATTTTGCAAATGAGTGCATCCATTAGCTGACATAAGTAGTATTGGATTATTTCAAATGAACATCATCTTGATGAGGCTATGTTTAAACATAATACTAATAAGGAGAAATGCAGAATATGTATTGTTACATTCTGTTACAAAGCTGCTGCTGTGGTAGTTTTGCTACTAAGTGCATACTAAAATGTAACCACTCCATTACACCACTTTAGTGGGTTTTGTGTTATAATTTTAACCCCCGCCCCCCCTAAAAAAAAAAAAAAAAAATTGCCTAAAGTGTCATAACTGTTGAAATCTATTTATAATATCAGGTTATTTCACCTTTAAAGTCATTACAGCTCAGGACTATGCTGCAGGGGCAAGCTATTCTCAGACTACCGGTGTTGGCTTAGTGTTTAATGGGGCCTAAGGGTGCTACAAGAAGATTAAATGTGGCCAGTCAGAGCCCTACGCATGTCACATAAAAAAGAACAAGGGCTGTGGTGTGTGACATTTATGAGATAGTTGACCAAGCAGTGAGTGTTTGGGGATGCTGTTTGCTGTGTGTCTCAGGTGTCTGCAGCTCACAGAGAAAGACACTGACAGATGAACAGCTGATCGTAAAATAAACAACACGTTTTGCAAGATAATTACACACAAGAAGAAAAAAGCGTCAACAATAGTTGCACATGCAGTATTGTGTGAATAGATTCTTACATACAATACATAACCAACTGGTCAAAGATGTGTTTTGAGTTTTGTAGTTTCATTCCTGCGTGAAAAGATAATAGTAGTCATTCACATGTCCATTCCACTATGGCAAGAATAATCAATATGTACCTATCTGGGCTTGTAGTCATCAGCCACATGTGACAGTTTGTGTATAATTGTGCATGGATGAAAATATGGTTAGGGACAGTTTTAACAGCTTCTGAGAACAGTATTGGTCCAAAGTAACACAGGAAAAATTGTGAGTGGGATTTAATTTTGGAGGAAAGTGTATTTGTTGTTGAATTATTTTACCATCGCAAGGACTACGTCTCAACCTGTGAGAATAGTTTTATGTGACTTTGTGAGTAGCTTTTGCCCAGTGTTTTATGCTTTTTATAATTTCTCTAGTTGTGTTTCTAAGTAGCTTACAGTTTAGTTTCTTAGTTATAGTTTTCCGAATTCTGATTTTTTAGTTATTTGTATTGAATTCCTGTTTCCCTTATTCTTGTCTTCCCCGTGTTATGTCAGGCCTGTTTGTTGTGTTTAGGTTTCCGTTTCATCTTTGGTCACTTCCTGTTTTATTTTGATAGTCCCTTGTCCCATGTGCTTTGTGTTTAGTTCTTTTTCCTGTGTCTCAATAGTGTATTCTGTTCACCTGTGGTCCTCACCTGTTGCCTGTTCCCCATTTATCCTTCTGTGTATTTATTGTCTCTTGGCAGATTCTTGTCATTGTGGCTGTGGTCCACTCCTGTGCCCCTCCATGCTCCTAGTGTTCCGAGTTAGTTACTCTAGGTTTTCCTTTGTTTAATAACCTGCCTTGTTTTGTTCACTCTTGTTTCAGTTGCAATAAAGGCTCATTTTTGTTATTTATAACTGCCTGCTCCTGCTTTTGCATTTGCATTGTCACCTCCACACACGCCACATGGTCCTGCTTTCATGCACCGTGACAGCTTTATAAAGTTTGGGGGGGGAGAATATGAAGATGGTGGTAAAATGTTCAGGTTCACCATGGGCAAAGTAGAATAACTGCGAGGAATGATCCAACTTTATAGTAGTGAAATTCTAAATGACCAAAATGCATCTTTAAACAGATGAAGTGATGCCTTGAGTTTCTGTGTGTTTTGCAGTTATTTGCAGTTGTCTAGTAATTTCAAAGTGTACTCACACAGATGTGTTTGTCACCTTGGTGTACTGTTTATTTATATGGCAATATTAGCAGGTAAGAAACACTTAAGAGCTTGTACTGTATTTCACATTCTCTAAATGCTAATGAAGATTGATTTCTGATATAATAACTACAAATAGACTTTTTGTTTGATGTCATGTATGTATTGTTTTTTTAGAGCTAAATTGTTCTGTCAATACAAATTCTATTTGCACATTTCACCACATTATTACAGCTCACTTAGTCACAAATGGTTTCAAATACAAAACATGCTATATGCTCTGCAAATATGCAGTTACTATTCTATACCTATTTGTACACACAGTTCTCACAAACACTAGATATCACATTGTCTTGCAGGCTTTTATATTGTGTCACCTTTGCTATAATAGCCATAGAAAAAATCACAGCAGCTGAAAGGCAACAAAGTTCACCTATTTAAATTATTATTTACTTATTTATTTTACATATTTTCACTCACTGCCCTGGGGTTTCCTTCAGTTTTTTGCAACGCATACGGTATGTTGTGTTATGTTGATTCGTAAATGGAGTGGGTGGTTAGAGATCAAAGTGCTGGAGCCAGATGTAAATGGTGCAGACATATGTAAATATGCAAATGCCATTTCCCACACAAACTGGTATCCACAAAAGAATAATATAAGGTGGAAAGGCATGCACCTCAAGCATTTTATTAAATCTAGATGAACAAAACAGTCATCTAGAGTTAACTTGAGATGTGATTGGATGGATGTGAAAAATGCAAATCATTGAAAAAACAAAACAAAATTAAACAAAATTTTAAAAAAAACTTTTTAAAATACCATTACACTAAAGGTTACTGGGCAAGAGTGCACAGTGGTACACTGTAATAGACAATGGTTATGCATTGAAAAAATTCTATTGAACTGTTGGATAATGTTACTGATGTGTAAGTAAGTAAAGTAAACTTTATTTACATAGCACAAAATGGTAAAACTGCCTTTTTATCGACGTGTGGATCAGGCAATAGGAGCACTTCAACAATCATTAAATTGCAATGGAAGTAGAAATTAGACTTATGCTTATACATTGCTTTGTAAATCTGACAATACAGTTATCGCTCATCTGCCATCGCACACATCTGAATTTGAGTGACATCCCATTCTTAATCCACATGGTTTAAAATGATATTGGGCCACAGTTTGCAGCTATAACAGCTTCAGCTGGTTTAGGGAATTTGTTTCTGGGAATTTTTGACCATTCTGGCAGAAGCACATTTCTGAGGTTAGACACTGCTCTAATTCATCCCAAAGGTGTTCTGTCATTTTGACGTCACTGTGGCATGGCAGTTAGCGATGCCGCCTCACAGCAAGAAGGTTGATTCCACCTTGATCAGGGTCTTTCTGTGTGGAGTTTTTGTGTCCTCTGTGTCTGCATGTGTTTTTTCTGGTACTCCAGTTTCCTGCCACAGTCCAAATTTAATTGGTGATTCTGAATTGTCCATAGGTGTGAAAGTGAATGGTTGTCTGTCTTTATATTTATGTCTTTACAGGCCCCCACCCTCGTGACCCTACACAGGATAAACAGAAGAGAATGGATTGATGAACTCTGTGGACCTTGCTTTGATGTGCAGTCATGTTGAAACAGGAAGGGGTCATCCCCAAACTGTTCCCACAAAGTTGGGAGCATGAAATTGTCCAAAAGGCTGAGTCCAACTCCTGAAAAACAACCCCACACCATAATGCAACCACCCCCCCTCCACAAAACTTTACACTTGCCACCATTCAATTCAATTCAATTCAATTCAATTCAATTTTATTTATGTAGCGCCAAATCACAATGAACAGTCGCCTCAAGGCGCTTTGTATTGTGGGTAAAAACCCTACAATAACACAGAGAAAACCCAACAATCAAAACGACCCCCTATGAGGAAGCACTTGGTGACGGTGGGAAGGAAAAACTCCCTTTTAACAGGAAGAAACCTCCAGCAGAACCAGGCTCAGGGAGGGGCAGTCATCTGCTGTGACCGGTTGGGGCTGAGGGGAGAGAGACAGGACAAAAGGCATGCTGTGGAAGAGAGCCAGAGATTAATAATAATGATTAAATACAGAGTGAAGTATACACAAGTAAATAAAGGTGAATGAGAAGAAACAGTGCATTATGGGAACCCCCCTCAGCAGCCTAGGCCTATAGCAGCATAACTAAGGGGTGGTTCAGGGTCATCTGATCCAGCCCTAACTATAAGCTTAATCAAAAAGGAAATTTTTAAGCCTAATCTTAAAAATAGAGAGGGTGTCTGTCTCCCGAATCCAAGCTGGGAGCTGGTTCCACAGAAGGGGGGCCTGAAAGCTGAAGGCTCTGCCTCCCATTCTACTCTTAAGTATCCTAGGAACCACAAGTAAGCCAGCAGTCTGAGAACGAAGTGCTCTATTGGGGTGATACGGTACCATAAGGTCTTTGAGATAAGATGGGGCCTGATTATTCAAGACCTTGTATGTTAGGAGAAGGATTTTAAATTCTACTCTAGATTTAACAGGGAGCCAATGAAGAGAAGCCAATATGGGAGAAATATGCTCTCTTTCTAGTCCCTGTAAGTACTCTAGCTGCAGCATTTTGGATCAGCTGAAGGCTTTTCAGGGAGCTTTTAGGACAGCCTGATAATAATGAATTACAGTAGTCCAGCCTAGAAGTAATAAATGCATGGATTAGTTTTTCAGCATCAGTCTGAGAAAGGATGTTTCTAATTTTATAAATATTGCGCAAATGTAAAAAAAAGCAGTCCTACATATTTGTTTAAAGTCAAACAAGTTCCATTCTCTTGGCAACCACCAAACCCTGACTCAACCATCAGATTGCCTCATGGAGAAGTGTGATTTTTCACTCCAGAGGACATGTCTCCACTGATCTACACCACTGGTGATGTAAGGCTTTGATGCAGCTGCTCAGCAATGAAAACCCATCCATAAAGCTCTCTATGCACTGTTCTTGAGCTAATCTGAAGGCCACAGTTTGGAGATCTGTAGTGATTCAGGATTGCATTGCATGTAACCAGCATGAGGAGGAGGTGTCAGGCTTTTGTGGCTGTTCTTCCACATGCTCGTGAGGCCCCTGTTTGCTAAAGGAAAAAATTGTTAAATTGCTAACATGTCTTGTTTCTTCAGACTTCAGTCATCCAATCCAAAAAGCGACACCAAACAAGAGTCAACGGCAAAATAAGCTGGTGGTATTGGCAGAGAAGATTTGGAAAGTTTTTTATGGGTGCAATCGACATACTCAATCCCGCTGCTCAACCAGCAAATGCATGTTCCATTTCAGGGGAAATAGACAGGGTTTTGAATGATATAGGACGTTTTGCTGAGAAGCATTGTTACAATAAAGAAATGATCAACCAAAGGGAAATTTCATTACTTATTGTTCTAAGTTTAGTTGTTGGTAAGAATGTGCAGGTTTTTTTATATCATCTATCATGGAGTTATAACTTTTTTCTTCCCTCTCACCAGGTAACAGAGGCTTAGAACAAAGAGACAAACATCATGCACTTAGATCTCTATATGTATGAATATGGCAATTAACTCACAAATCAGCAACAAATTGCAATGCTTCTCTCAAGCTGTTTTAATTTTAGGAGAAGAAAAAAAAACAATATTACCAGCTAAAAATGATTTATTCTTTTCATAGTTCTTGACAAACACTGCGTTTTTCTTTTACTGCTTACACTTCAACACAGTGGTTCACAAACCAAAGGCCTGGCACGGAGCCACTGCAGTGGGGGCGATGAACAACCAGGAGAAAAATATGGAGTGAAACAAAGTTGAATGGATGTGTAAAAAAACAAAAAACAAAACAAGAATTTACTGATGGTGCTGTGCTGACCTTTGTTTCACTAAAATTCAACATGGATCCTATTGTTTTTAATGATTGATATAAAAAAAATGGCAGGGTGAGAGTATCAACTTCATTTGGCTTCCGCTTGGGAGCATTCCCAAAAAGGTTTAGGAGTAGATTTAACTGAATGTCATATGTAGGTCTGTGAGTGTTAAGGTAATTTTGGAACTAAAAGACAAAAACCAGGGAGTGCATAGGTTACCAACAATACTGATATTCACTAAGGTTTTAATATGAAAAACAATGCTCTTCATGTCCAGTTTGGTTAAAAAAACAAAAGTGCAAACCAGTGACCTTGTGGCAGAATATGGCAGGTTTCTGCAGGGAAAAGCAGCACAGCAGCAAAAAACCACAGGGGTTCTGTAAAAACCAAGAGCCATAAACGGGAAATTACACTTGGAACAAAAGTAGCTGAGTAGATGGTTGGTTGTTGTTAACAGTGAGCCATTCCACACGATTTAACTGCCACCTTGGGAAATGCACCATTTCTCTTTTGCCCTCTGCTCTTTTTCACAGCAGCCTTACTCTTGACCCCCTCCTTCAGTTTCACCTCTCCATGTTAGAAGCTCAATGATTATAAACTAGGCCTCCACTTTAACAAAATGTCCAATTTGTATCACAGTCCTGTATGAATTCAAGTCTTTGTATGTGCCTTTTTGTGCTCAACACCATTAAAGTTGCTCTAATTTTGCTTTCTCTAGCAGTGACAGGACAGAAACACTAGGGGAAAAAAAAGATACTAGAACTGCACTGACAACTGCAAACTGTTATAACACCTTGCCATACATCTGTCAGGTTGTAAGCATGTGCTCTCAAGTGACTTTCAGATAATTGCCACATTGTGACTGACTTGATTTGCATACATTCATTTAATAAATCAGATACTAAATTGGAAGAATCTGTGTGACAGTTATTATGTCACCAACTCCAGGCTGCATCTGTCCTGTGACCTCACTAATGAAAAGAATGTAGTTCAAGTGTGGGACTGACAAACATGTACAAAGAACACCTCTGTATTATAGATAAAGAAGAAGTGCATATATATATATATATATATATATATATATATATATATATATGGCACATCTATCTGTGGCCACTCTTTAATGTCATCTAACCACTGTCTTCTTGGTCTCCTTTGTCTTACCGTGCCATCCATGATGCCTGTGACTAGAGTTTTTATTTGTCTCCCATTCAGCATTTCATGACATGGCCAGAGATCCCAGGTTTCTGCTTGATAATCATTTGTATGATTGAATACTTGACTTGGATCCTGTTAAGCACTTCACCACTGCTGGTTCTTTCATACCATTTATTATTTAGTATTCTACAGTGAAAACCCCTTTCAAAGGTGTTTCAGAAGTATAAAGTAGAACACTGAATATACTGGAGTTGAGAAGTCTCAGTTTAATGTTAATGTTGATTTCCTCGCTCTGCCAGATCTTGGTAAATCCCATATAGGCACTGTGGGCTAAGCTGAGCCTGTGTGCGATATATTTTGTGCTGTTGCTGTTACATGTAATGAGACTTCCTAAGTAGAGGAATTCTTGAACCTTTTCAACTGGTTTGTAGCCAAACGAGATAGTTTTGGTCTGCTATTGTTTGCCAAACACCATAACTTTGGTCATGCGTGTCTTGCTCTTGTAGAATATTCATGTATTAGGTTGAGGCTATTTTGCAGTTGGATCCAGCTTTCCTCTATTATGTCAGTCAGTCAGTCTATTATGTTGTCAGTGATTATTCACTGAGGTTATTCACTCTTCTGCACCAGGACTTTGGGTTTACACGTTCTGCAGCATTCTTTCTATAGAAGTTATAAAAATGACAAATGTCTGCTTCCCACTTTGTGCTTGAGCCACATCCAGTGTTGTTCTCATGATGGACAGCTGCTTTTGCACTATGATAAATTCATTTCAGTATATTGATCACCTTTAATTCAATACCAAATCACTTTAAGAGAGGCCAGAAAACTTTATGGTCAATTGAGTCAAACGCCTTTTTAAAATCAATGGAACAGTTGTAAATTACTTTTTTTTTTAATTGCTGATTTTTTTTCTGCTAAAAATCTAAGGATCAAAGTCTGTTGAACCATACTGCAATCTTTACAACCACCAGCCTTTTCTTCTGCTAGGTGTTCTTTGGAGCATCTGAAAGCAAGAACCAATGTGATCATCAGGGACACTTGTCATGTCATCAGTGAGCGACAGGGTTTGGTAGTACTCTTTGAATGAAGTGTCATATATTCTGCCTAGTCTTTAGCATGATAATGTTCAGTTTTTAGTTCAACATTTAATGGTGATTAAAATCATTACATCAAAATGTCTGGGTGATTTCTCAATCATTTTCAGGGCTTCATATAAAATAGTAATTAAATCAAACTCTTTAGAATGTAGGGTCAGGGTTGTACACATTTATGGATGCTCAGATAGACAGCTGTGGGCAACACAGCAGCTGATACACAAATCATGACACAAATACTTTAACAAAACAAACTGAAAACAAAGTGAAGGATTTCAATCATTCTCCAGCAAACTTTCATGAAACCCTAAAACTCTTTCTCAGAATGCCAATCAAATATCAATCCAAGCAGCCACTCCCTACCTTAAAATTGAGTTACACTAAAAATCCCCCCATTATGCAGTGGTCTTGAGGGAGGAAATTAGTACTAGAAACCAAAACTGGTTTTATACCATTTTGGGCATTTAAGTCTGAGGGACTGACTCAGCTTTTGGTGACATTTTATTTAGTACTTGAAATCCTGAATGTTTCCATTTGGCTGCCATCATCACTGTGGTTGAGTGAATCTGCATGTCTGCTGGTCACATGTGGCACTTTTATTATACCATACTGTATTTGTGACTCCACAATGCCATTAAAATATAGCCTCACAGCCTAAACTACAAAGTGTTACTATGGAAACATTGAAGAAACTGAAGAAAACCAATTAGAAATTGGAAAAAAGAAGAAAAGAAAACAGTATTTACAGACACAAATGCCTGTTGCATAGTCAGGTCCATGACCACTGATGATTCACATCATGAGGATGGCTGGAAAATTTGTCAGTGAGTAAACATTAGCCTTAAAACTGAGTAAACTGGCACATAGTGAAGAACTGGTTGGCCCAAGATGTTTGAAGAGATCGTTGTATGTAAACAAAATCAGTGCAGGCTTTAAGTAAAAAGAATGTATTCTGCAAAGCTTCCCTGGATTAATAGAAGGTGAAGTGGCCATGCAGTGGACATGTTATTGTTTGCACAAAGCTATTTATGTAGTTGGTTGCTGATTCAGGACCATGGAGAACACCATCTTCTACAGACATAATCAGCACCGAGGACAGCACCGATTTTTAACACAGTTTTCTGATGAAGTTAACACTTCCAATTTAATCTATTTTGGAGTTTTATTTATTTATTTATTTATCAAGCACTGCATTAATGAAAGCAAGGGGGGTGAAACCAGTCAAAAAATATCTTAAAAGTAATTTTCAGCTTTTCTGTTTTATTGCACAATTCACTGGGATGACTGCCAATTTACCTGGAGGTCAGCTAACTCACATTTCATGTGAAAATAAATGACTTTAAGCTTATGCTTCTTCCTACTAACATACAGCGTTATTTATTATGGTTTATTTCCCTTTTCCTTTTTTTTTCTCTCCTGTTGTATTATTATATCATGTTCAAAATAAAGTCACTTTATTGTGCTCTCTCTCTCTCTCTCTCTCTCTCTCTCTCTCTATATATATATATATATATATATATATATATATATACACACACACACACACACACACACACACACACACACTCTTCTCTTGGCACTTAATGACAGTGACATGTTTGTCATTCATCCTTAGTAATCTTTAATTACTAATAAGTTTAGTTTATTGAAATCTTACTGATTACTACTTATTTTCTGATTCACTTGCAATAATTTGCAATAAATTCTAATTATTTTTAGCAGTGCTTGGATTTGTTCTCTTCATTAAGCTCTAAGTCTGGCTCTTTTCTCTCCTCTTTTTAGTGAAACACTGCAATTTGAGAGTTTTCAGTCTGTTGATAAATTAAAGCTCCCTCTTCAGACTGTGCCCATTACACTGGCTTCTGATTGTGGTGCATCACTCAAGCTGCACAGCTGCATCAACCCCCTCCTGTCAAACCCTGCCACATGCTGAGGCCTGGGCTACTCTTGACTCCCTCACAATATGGCTGCCTGGTGCGCTGCACACACACAGATATCAATTAGAGAAAGGTTACCTTGTGCTGCTGCTGGCTGGTTGTCTTCCTGGCACCAAAAGAGGCACAGAGTGAAAGTATGAGCGGAAGAGCTGACTTCTGTGGGCAATTTAATTCTACCCTCTTACTCGCAACATCTCTACCCCGACTCCTTTCTTCCAACAGCATCATTACCGTCACAACCACTCTATTTCTATTTTTCAAATTTGGCCAAGTTATTTTCAAAAGGTCACCTTGCTGCATTATGTTTCCTCTCAGATTCCTTTTCAGGAATAAGAGTGCAAACATGGAACAGAAATTAATATTTAGCTCAGGACCTTTAGAGGAAGTGTGGTTTTTCAAAAATGCTAATCTAAATCTGAGCAATGAAATGCCTTGGGTTCTGCTGGTATTATTTAATTAGACATGGTAGTATAAGGTTCAATATTTATTTGGGAGAGGTGTTGTGTTTATGCCACTGGATATTTACTGTAGCAGTGGAGGTTAAAATTTTAAGCCAGGCTTCTTCTTTGTTCATCAGATTAGACTTCATGCCACCATGGGCAACTGGTGCAAGTGGCATCAAAGTATTCATTATAAAATGGTATCATTTATAGCAAGGCCAAAGGGAATGTGCACTTGTGAACATGTTTCTTCTTGTGACCATATATATATATATATATATATATATATATATATATATATATATATATAATATATATATATATATATATATATATATATGTGTGTGTGTGTGTGTGTGTCAGTGTCTGTGTAGGTATATAAGAATGCACACCAGCAAGACTCACTATCATTCCATTTTTAAGAGCTGGGGGATAAACAAACACACATTTCTGGCAAATAATGGAGGGTTGTAGTCTTTATATGGAAGCTTGTTTCCACCACTGAGAAAAAAAAAGCCATCCATGACTCAAAATTTAGATATGTCAAAATTTTGAGTTAGCTCAAAATGAAGGATATAATTTCCTTGTTACCCAGAAGCGATTCTTTGGGTAGCCACAGTCTGAGCTCACCAAAAATTATTCTCATGTGACTGCTAGTCACAGCTGAGGCTTCTCAATTGCACAGAAGACTTCATTTTAATATTTTTTCTTATTATTATTATAAAAATGTGGCTTGTGCAAACAGTTTAATTCTAACTTTTGAATGAGACATGTTCAATAAATTTATTCTGATCAAATGTCACATTTTTAAACTTCCATTTGGTTTTTCCTGATGGAACATTACTTCTGTTAAAGGACATCTAGAAAGTTTGAAATCTGATGTTTTTGCCTCCTTCTGCTTCTATAACTCCTGCTGTAATTTTGGTGATTTTTTTTTTAAATAAAATGTGTCTTTCTAAACCGCTGGTGGGTTGTGAGGTTCAGAAGGTGTAGTTGAAGTCAACTCAGGAATAGAGAGCAAGGCTTGGCTCAGGGCTTTTCTGCTGACCCAGTCTGGAGATATGATCATGAACAGAACCCAATAAACACATTCTGAGGTGCCAGTTTGGGACTCTCAGAATTGAATTGCTGTTTTTTGCAGATGATATGATTCTGGTGCAATGGATCACTGGATGGTGTGGCATCTGCAGAACTGTACACATTGTCCGGAACATTGTGGTACAGAGGGAGCGGATCTAGGTATCAACCATCACCTATGATCGTGAGCTCTGGGTTGTGATTGGATAGGCTGAAATTAGTTTGTGGCTGTGGTTAGGTTTAGGGAGCTTAGCCAAGCTTGTTCGGGTCTCTGGTTTGGCTGTCTGCCAGGCATCCTCCCTCTGAAGAATGCCTACCACACCCAGCTGGGAAACAAACCTTAGAAATCACTGAAAAGATGAAATAGCTCATTATGACAAAAAAGATGGATCAAAAGTAAATTGTGTTTGATCTTATTGATTGGGGGGGGGTCTTGTTTATAAATTTTAACAAATCCCATTCAAATTTGTGAATCGGTTTATTTGGGAGTGTATTTTCTTCCCTGTTATTGGTTTTGAAAAACCTAATACCTTGTTCAAATCACTAGCTGCAAAATGAAACGTGGAGCAAAGATGAAGAGAAACCAGATTCCAGGTAAGCCAAAAAAAAGGCTTAAATGTTAATGATGGAATGGTGAAAGAACACTCAAAAGAAATGAAAACAATGGGAACACAGAAAATCAAAGAGGGTGGGTGGGATTTGGAAAAGATTAAAAGGATTGAGATGGAGGCAGAACAGAATAAAGGCGGAGAAGCTGACATGGCAGCAAGAATTTCATGTGAGCCAGAGCAGATCAAAAGTTATTGCAAAGCCGAAAGAAAAAACGAATAAGCAATTATGAGAAGGGAAGAATGGAGGAAAAGTGGGATGACAGCAGAGGACTCAGAACTGAAGCGGAGCAACAACTCATGAGATGACTTTGGGTAGACACTAGAGGGCCACATCACAGGAAGGAAGACAGAAAAGGACAATCAGGGACACATCTGCGCGGACACAGCCAGCCATGTGAGACCGATGCTCCATGGGGTCACCTGTCAGAGCATGGACTGCTAGGAACAGGGGCAAGGGCAACACCATAGGAGGCAGGTAGGAAGACAGTTGTAGAGAGAAAAAAAAAGAGGTAGCGACGGAGCAAAGTGTGTGAATAGAATTCATGTAGCAAGAATGAGAAACACACAAAAGGATTCTGATGCAAGTGGAAAATTTAGCCCCTCACAGAGCTAAAAGCAAGCAAACTCCAAAAAACACAAGGCACGTAGTGACTGTATAAAATGTTGCAAGCCACAAAAGTGCTTGGAGTATTTAGTTAATTTTTCCCATGTTGGTGAATTTATGCAAATATATTGTTTAGGGATGGCAACAGCTTTAATGCAAATGGTACATAGTGGATAGGCTACATTGGGACCATGTACCACAAAGACAACTTTGAAGTTAATCTGACTGCCCGCATGAAATACTGCAGTTTAGTCTAAATTACATTTATGCACAAAGTGTTCATTGGCAATAGTGTGAGACAAAACTGGATTTTGGCCTTAGCTAGAACAATCTCTCACTACTAACAGGGCACATACAGATTCTCATAAAGTACCTCTTGGTGTCACATTTAAACATCTCTTTTCAAAATGCAGGGTTGCTGTTTTTGTTGTTGTTGTTGTTTTTAACACCAGCCACAATCAAATCTTAACTAAAGAGCACTTAAACTTTACCAGTGAGTGAACACAAAAGTATAAATGGAGTAAAACAAAGCACACATTCACAAGCAGGATGTGAACCACAATTTCTTGGCCGATAAACCTGCAGATGCAAAAGCAAAATCATCTGAATCATTGTTACAAAGTGGGCCAAATCTGCCCCAATTTAAGAAATTAGTTCTTATGGTGGCCAGCAGAAAACCAACACACTCACACTGGAAATAGGGTTCATAAGAATCTATTCTCTTCAAAGCGTACTACTGGGTTGGGAGTACAATTCTGGCCTGCAGTCCAGGGCCCGAGAGCACCACCACCAGGGTTATCTGCCTTAAAAAGCCTCATGTTATGGGGAGAAGGGTTCCACATGAGAAACCCGGGAATTCAACTCAATCTCTACCTCTCGAGGTCCATAGGTGCCTTCATCAGGCTGGCCACCTACTAATGGCACACTGGACCTTTCCTCCTGAGACTCCCTTAGCACACAGGTTCTTGTTGGCAGTTCACAGTTCAGTCCTTTGTTAAAAAACTCTGGACTAGATTGCTTTAAAAGCCCAGAACCAGCCAGGCCAGGTAAAAGATTATTTTCCTTTAAAAGTGTTCTTTCCTCCAGCTGAAGTCTGTAATCCAAATCAGTTTCAGCCAGCTGCTAATCTGCTCTACACCCCCTTGCTTCATGTCTCTCACAGCCAGAGTTCCTCCTTTCTCTCCCCTTTATAGAGGAGGGCCCCAAATCCATACCAAGGAACTACTTCAAATACCCAACTCCAAATACTTGGCAGCTGGACTAGATTGGAATCTCCACTCCCAGATAGGTGTGGCCTACATCACACACACACACACACACACACACACACACACACACACACACACACACACACACAAAACACAACACTTACAAACTTAAAACATGGAATTATTGTAACCCAATGCTTGGTTTATGTTTGAAGAGATCCTCTGTTATTCCACTATGCCACAGCATGACAATACCTCCATTTAAATGCAGTGAGGTTTAAATGGTAAATCCAGATCTTTGGGTCAGCACAATGTTTAACTCTTTTACCTATCTCATATCAGAAAATGAAACATGAGCAAAAACCTCTAGGAGTGAAATATAAAGTGCTGAAAAAACTGCACTTCCTCTAACGGCCGCTTCAGACTTGCTCCAAAAATGCACCAGTCCCCATTGACTCCCATATTGAAATGTCCAAATGTACAGCATTCAAAAGAATGTGTGGGGAAAAAAGGGGTTTGGATTCCATAGTTTCACCTTCAAGATTCATCCACATACTTGTTTTGAATAACAACTGCATGTGTTTTTGTTTTTTGTTTATTTGTTTGTTTGATTTTTTCATGGCAGGTGTGCTGACACAGGCAGCAGTAGTTGATAGCTATCTGCTAAACTTCACCTCTTTTAGTGAGTGTATTTTTGGTATTTCATTACTGTGGTATTTAGCTCTAATTACCTGGTTTGTGTGTCTGAGTGTGCACATGTATGTTGCTAACTTCCTAACCAACTTTGCGTTTTATCATCACCTAAATGCTGGTTTTGATGCTTCACAACATACAATGTCCAAAAACAGTTGATGTCATTGTGGCTACATCCATTACTATACATTCAATTCAATTCAGTTCAATTCAATTTTATTTATATAGTGCCAAATCACAACAAACATTCACCTCAAGGCACTTTGTATTGTGGGTAAAGACCCTACAATAACACAGAGAAAACCCAACAGTCAAAACGACCCCCTATGAGCAAGCACTTGGCGATGGTGGGAAGGAAAAACTCCCTTTTAACAGGAAGAAACCTCCAGCAGAACCAGGCTCAGGGAGGGGCAGTCATCTGCTGCGACCGGTTGGGGCTGAGGGGAGAGAGACAGGAAAGAAAACATGCTGTGGAATAGAGGCAGAGATTAATAATAATGATTAAATACAGATTGAAGTATAAACAAGTAAATAAGGTGAATGAGAAGAAACAGTGCATTATGGGACACCCCCCCCCTCAGCAGCCTAGGCCTATAGTAGCATAACTAAGGGGTGGTTCAGGGTCATCTGATCCAGCCCTAACTATAAGCTTGATCATAAAGGAAAGTTTTAAGCCTAACCTTAAAAATAGAGAGGGTGTCTGTCTCCCGAATCCAAGCTGGGAGCTGGTTCCACAGAAGAGGGGCCTGAAAGCTGAAGGCTCTGCCTCCCATTCTACTCTTAAGTATCCTAGGAACCACAAGTAAGCCAGCAGTCTGGCTTACTTGTGGAATGAAGTGCTCTATTGGGGTGATACGGTACTATAAGGTCTTTGAGATAAGATGGGGCCTGATTATTCAAGATCTTGTATGTTAGGAGAAGAATTTTAAATTCTACTCTAGATTTAACAGGGAGCCAATGAAGAGAAGCCAATATGGGAGAAATCTGTTCTCTCTTTCTAGTCCCTGTCAGTATTTTAGCTGCAGCATTTTGGATCAGCTGCAGGCTTTTCAGGGAGTTTTTAGGACAGCCTGATAATAATGAATTACAGTAGTCCAGCATAGAAGTCATAAATGCATGGATTAACTTTTCAGCATCAGTCTGAGAAAGGATGTTTCTAATTTTATAAATATTGCGCAAATGTAAAAAAGCAGCCCTACATATTTGTTTAATATGTGCACTGAAGGACATATCCTGGTCTAAAATGACTCCAAGATTTCTCACAGTGTTACTGGAGGCCAAGGTAATGCCATCCAGAGTAAGTATCTCATTTGACACCATGCTTTTAAGATTTGTGGGGCCGAGGTACAAGAACTTTAGTTTTACCTGAATTTAGAAGCATGGTTTTTTTGTTTAGACTTTGATGCTGTTAGCCTCACATGGGGTAGTTTGTATGTTGTTGCCTCAATGCACCACAAAAGGCAATATTGGATAGCAAGTGCTAAGCCTACAGTGGTGACCAAAGGCACATTTTTCTCAGCCAGGATATTGCAGTTATGTAGACTATACTTAACTAAACCACAGTCTTCTTAATGCAGACTAAACTTTACTAATTTTGGTGCTACATATAAATGTGTACCTTTTGCACAATACCAGACTATAGCATTGTGGCTGAAAAAATATGTCAGGGAATGATTTACATGCAATATTTGGTCAAGAAACAAAAACTCTGAAGCAGGCACATTTGAGGCAAAAGGTAATTAGTATACTCAAAAATCAGGGAAAAGTAAAACATATGTCCTTTCCTGTAAAATTTCATGCCAGTGAGTCATATGTTTCAATCAAGCTTTACAATCTTCACATAGCCACCTCTGCAGGTGGGTGGAAACTTTACACATTTGTAAACAAGTCTGCCATGGAGTCAAGAGTCTGACCTTTATGGATTATCTCACACTTTCATGATTTTTCTGTTTTCTTTGCTGGTGTATGGGGAACATCTTCTGCTCCACAGATATTTAATAAATAAATGTATTTATCTGACAACAAAGCTGCAAGTTACAAAATGCAGTGAGTTAATTGCTCAAGGAAAGGCACAAATACGAACACAGAAATGATTTAGCCAAAATGTGAACAATGCCTTGGGATGAGTCACAAAGAGCTGAGAATGGGTTAGGAAGCCTTGCAGATGCTTCCTTTTATCTTTTTGTGTTCTATTTTAACCACTATACCACAATGACTCATGGGTTTGCTGCATCATGCGTGCATCTCTCTCTCTGTATCTACCAATACACCCTTCCCCCACCCCTTTTTTCTTTTCTTTTTTTTTTTTAATATGCTGTAATGACCCAGCCCAAAAGCCACAACATAAAGTGGAGACTGACACCAGAGTTTTAATTAAAAAATGAGTTTATTTTAGATCCCTTGGTAAGCACTGCTTAAACCATTGCAACCAAGAGCGCAGAAGAGCAAAAAATGGTGAGTCCTGCAAAATTGACCTCATACATGCCTTTATCCACACCTCATCAGGTGCAGATAATCAGCAATTAGCAGAGGCAGCGCCTGAAACTTGCACTGCCACTAAGAGACACAAAGAGAGTAGGGATTGCAGAGGGGCGTAACATATGCAAATGTTGATTCAATTTATTTCTCTTTTCCAATAAAAATGCCAGGTGACCAACAAGAGCAGCGCTGAGTGAGTGCCAACACTATATTATATAGCGGGTATATTGGTGGATACAGAGAGAGAGGCACACATGATGCAGCACACCTATGAGTCATTGTGGTATAGTGGTTAAAATAGAACACAAAAAGGAAGCATCTGCAAATCAGAGGTCAAGTCTGAAAATTAGGGTTCTCTTGTTATCTCATTCACAAGATTTTCTGAAAACCTGACCTCCGACCTTTACCTTTAGGTCAAGATTGCAGAGATTTGAACCAAGATTTTTAGTAGATGCATCTATGGTGTGACTTTGAACATGCTAGATCACATTGTTCTCTTATTATCACATTCACAAGATTTTCAAGCAACTTGTTTTTGTTTTCCCTGACCAGATAATTAAAAAGGCTTCTAATTTTTTACAGAAAAATTCTGGTGTGTCTGTCATATGTCTGTGTTCAAGTGAAACAGTTATCTGACTTCCTAATGTAATGATCATAAATTTGTAATAATTAATAAAAACAATAAAGACGGTGGATTTTTTAAAAAAAAAAGATAAATTCTTTTCATGCATTCACATTTATTTTTACTCATCTATAAGATAAGATAAGCTTACAAAAAGTTTTCATTATGAGAAGGAATTACTACAGGAAAGGGTCGTTGCTCAGTAATCTAGATTTGGCTTCCAAATGCAGAAGACATAACATGCAATACAGAGGGCTCACGTGATTGCATTAAGCATTACAGGTATCACAGGTTATTTTACGTTTGTGCAAATGTCCTCCAGCTAGGCCTGGCTGAGGCAGGGAGCTTCTCTGGGGAAGAGAGAGGCATTAAAGTGGCTGAATGCTCTGGCCTGACTATGACCTGTTTTTGGTGACTGGACAAATAAAAAAAGTAGCAGTTTAAACAATCTAAAAGAAAAGGAAAGAGTACATGATGAAATAACTGTCAGAAGCAGAGATGATGTGGATAGAGTAATAGGACTCCACTAATGCAGATGCAGATTACGCTTGAAATTTTGAGAAACGTTCCATATTTCAGTCAGGACTGGTTTCAAATGACTTAAAAGACTGAAAAGCAGCCTCTGATGTTTAAGGGTTAATGGGTGAGCAGACTGAGCAGAAACGTTTGGTTGCTGTGCACAGTTGGTTGTTTCAGAATTTTGACACATAGCAGTACAGCTAATGGACTACTGGAAGCATTTTCCAGTTATATGCTCTAAGCTACTGATATCCTGAGGTTTTTATCCCATTGAGAAAGACCATCAAGAGATGTCACGAAAAATCACACATTAGCTGCAGCTGGTAGATGTTATTAACTCAATGTCACCATAACTGACTCACTTTCAATGAGTCTTTTGTACTTGATTGCACTTTGTGGCTACGTACTGACCATGAGATTGTGCTGAAAGACTGCACTTAAAGAGTCATATTTCAGGCTGAAAGTCAAGCAGCCTCTTTGATCATCCATGAAAATAACAAAGTGGAATTGCTCAAGAGTAGCCAGTTAGCCTTGCTACTGTGTTATTGCATTAGAATTATAATCAGGATGTTTTCATTCTGGCATCACTCTTTTGGGATGCATCCTTCAAAAAAGACTCCCATTACAAGCTTGGTTGAGGTTGTTGAAGAACAACCTTTCCCATAGAGTAAGAGAGAGTAAAATAGAGCTTCCTGTTTTGGTCAAGTTCCTACTCAATTTTGACAGTTTTCAGGATATCATTGACATGATGTGGACTTTATGTTGATATTTTTTTTCATAAGACATTTTTAAGAACAAAATATTAAAAAAAAAAACCCACAATGGGTTTGGTGTGTATGTAGGTTATTGGACACGTTGCATCTGAAAAATTCTGAACTTTATGTTGTTTTTTTGCAACACGCACAGTATCTAAAATCCTTAACTAAGGGAGGGTTCAGGGTCACCTGATCCAGCCCTAGCTATAAGCTTAAAAGAAGTTGGTACCTGGTTCCACAAAAGAGGTGCCTAAAAGCTGAAGGCTTGATCTGCCATTCTAAATTTTAATTACCTTTGGAACCACAAGTAAGCCAGCAGTCTGAGTGCAAAGTGCTCCATTGAGGTGATATCATGCTACGAGGTCTTTGAGATAAGATGGTGCCAGATTATTCAAGACCTTGTAAGTGAGAAGAAGGATTTTAAATTAAATTCTGGATTTAACGAGGGGCCAATGAAGAAAAATTAATATGGGTAAAATATGCTCTCTTTTCTAGTCCCTGTCAGGGCCTTTACCACAGAATTTTAGATCAGCTGAAGCTCACGGAGCTTTTACTACAACCTGATAATAATGAATTAGAATTGCCCTAGAAGTAACAAAACTAGTTTTTCAGCATCAGTCTGAGACGGGATGTTTCTAATTTTAGAAATATTGCACAAATTGAAGAAAGCGGCCCTACATATCTCTTTAATATGTGCATTGAAGGACATATCCTGGTCAAAATGACTCCAAGATTGTTCACAATGTTACTGGAGGCCAAGGTAATGCCATTGAGAGCAAGTATCTGGTTAGTCACCATGTTTTTAAGATTTGTGGGGCCGAGTACAATAACTTCAGTTTTACCTGAATTTAAAAGCAGGAAATTTGAGGTCATCCAGGTCTTTATGTCTTTAAGACATTCCTGCAGTTCCTAATTGATGTGTCTTCTGGCTTCATGGATAGATAAAGCTGGGTATCATCTGCATAACTCTTCCTGCTCTTGGTGGAGATGGACACATTTTTCTCTTCTCCCCAACCTTCCCTATCTACCCCTGCTTTTTGCTGCTTTGCTGCTTAGAGTCTCCCTTTACAACATCCCCGAACTGGAATTTAAATTATGGATCTGGTCAGCTGGTCTCTCAACACTATTGATGATCAAATTCTCATCATGAGGAGACTGGGAGAAGGGGAACCCTCTTTCCTCTGGCCCGACTACATACCCGGCTGGCTATGTTATGGATTCCCGTGGGGATGGAAGATAACATTCCTGGCTGCACTGTGTGGGCGTGGCATATATATTGATAACAGGATTTTTTACCGAATTGGACCTGGGGATACCTGGTTACTGGGCAGCTGTTCCAGCCCTAGTAAGGCTGCCTATGAGGGATGCAGAAACAGTACGAACTCAATCAGACTCAGTAGAGCTGAATCAAAGTGGATTACATCTGGAGGAGTGTTGGAGGGTCTGTTCTGCATGGTGGAGAAGAACCAAATTCGGATGATTGGATTTCTGAGAGGTAACCAGAAAAATGTAAGGTCTGTCAGCAATAGCTGTGATGGCCTGAACCAAAACAATTGCAGTATTTGGAATTTTGCTCCCAGACGGCCTTGGATGGCTATCTATCTAAATCGTCTCCTGGAGATGTTATGTAAACAGATGCTCTTCACCCCCACCCCGTGTTGTGACCTGTATGAACTGGTATCCTGGCAACCAAGGCTGACTATACCATCTTATCATGAACATTATCATGAACTGCTAGTCTGGAAGCTGGCTGGCCATCACAGTATCCTGCTCATCTCCGCTGGCAGCCCCTCCCCTACCCACCCTAGTGCTCTCCAGGCTTTAAATGTGCTATTTGCTTTGCTGAGGTGTGTCTGTTGGAACCTCGCATGGTGTTCAAATGAACACAGTACGAGATGATTTTTTTAACCTACCTATCCCAGTGTATCTCTCTGTTTTTAAAGGTAGCGCCAGTAGAAACGGCTGCATGACCTCAGACACCTGTCTCCCCTGTTTGTTTCTGTGTTTGTATTTCTGGTTTGTCTGTTTGGATGGGTGTTCTGTTAACTGTAACTGTAATTTCCCCACTGTGGGATTAATAA
>JAMQGT020014185.1:0-174306 GCA_024447675.2 Pterophyllum scalare
ACAAATATAGAGTGGATTCGGCTCAGGGTTGGGAGAGGGGCACCGATGAGCCTCAATGCAGTTTTAATAATCTGCTGCAGGTCTTTTCTCCGTAGCTCAGGACGCTCTCTGTGGTGCATTGGTAGAAGTTGGTGAGGAGTTTTTGCGGGAGCCCAGTTTTCCTGAGGAAGAAGAGTCTCTGCTGGGCCTTCTTCACCACCTCTCTGCTGTTTACTACCCTTGAAGCTCCTTACCTGCTCCACCTTTTTGTCCAGTAATCACCAGTAATGAGTCCTCATGTTTCCTGAAGTCACTGACAAGCAGTTAGTGTCTACATCTGTAATCATTAGTTAAGATATTCTATCTGTTTTTATGGTGCAGCTGTGAAGAAAACTGTTTATTTAGCACCTTGTAATGTTTAAACATTCACAGCTGTGCATCAGTCTGATGTGTGGGCGTGTTAATGTACTGTACACCAAGTTATAAAATACATATTAATAAGTGAGTTATGAGGAGCGGCAGGTGTTCTGAGCTCACTTTTATTTGTGGGCTAGTTGAACAGGATGTCCGATTCTTGTTTATCAAATGATTTTCACTTTCTTTATTGCTCCACACCCATCCCAATGAGCCAGGAAATTCACATCCAATCCATCATCACAGCCACAGTGCCGACAGCAGTAAATCATTTAACTGTTATACTGTCCCACCTGACCAGGAGCAGGAACAGGAAGTCCTTACTGGGACAACATGCGGCACAGACCTGCACTCCCACACCCTGTTAACTGTTTGTAACCTCTGAAAAGGTCGATTCAAAGTTTCTCCCTCGTTTCAGTGTGTGTTACACTCGCTGACCTGCCGATGAAACTAACAACACTGATGCAGACAGGTTCATATTAGAAGATACTTCATAAACTTTCATGATCCTTCTTTACTTAAACTGAAGAAGCTTTAGAAAATCAGTGGAAACATTTTTATGTGGATACATTTCTTTGTTTTAGTTTAAGAACGCTCCTAAAAGAGGAAAAAGGGAATTCTGAACGTAAGAAGAAAATGATCTGGAGACATGATTATTTGATAAAAATATATGTATTAAGGTGTTGTTACAGGAAGGTTAAATGACCTGTTACACCGAATGAGGTCGGTTTGAGTGGTTTCATTTAAACCCACTTTTAATATTAAAGATAAGAACAGAGTTCCAGAGGAAGTTACAGGACGTGGAGAGTTTCCCTCTAACGTTCACACCTGACAGGTGTGGACCAACACACTTTTACTGTGTGTGTGTGTGTGTGTGTGTGTGTGTGCCCACAGGTATGACTTAAGAATGGAGTTGTGAATGACTCCAGTGTCCTGTTACGACTTAGAGTCACAGCATAAAAAACAATAAAAACATTAAATTAAACCTTTTTTGTTTCTAATGTTTAAATGAGAAACAGAGTGAAAAACGAGACTTTCAGCAGCTTTCCAACAGTTAGTGGAGTCACTCCTCTGTGAAGAAGGTGGGATGAAACTTCCAACAAATGTGATGCTTATACTCACTCCCAGGTGTCTCAAAGCCTCTCCTCCACTGGTAGCATCAGCTGTGATCAGCACTAGTTAACCCCAAACAAATGGAGTCCAATATTCAATGCCTGGCTCAGAGGACGGACTCCAACCATCCACATTTTACATCCGTAGAGATTTTGTCCTCTTGCCAGTGACCATTTCTAAACTTGGCCTAACAGATTTCCTTGGTGATTAAAAGGTATTTAAGTTTGTGGACGTATATTTCACAAAGTCACTGCAGCCGTTAACTTTTGCAGACAGCGTGTGAGAACAGCAACGTCGGCTGCATCTGGATCAGAGATTAGCCGGCCTTTATCTGCAGCCATGTAAGAATAGTGCAGCTCATAGTCTGCGGTATTCACCATCAGCGCAGTTTAGGCAGCTCCTGCGCCTAAATCTCAGTATTTGCAGCAGTGTGAATGCTAACTGTTTCCTGCTATATGCTGTATGTATACTGTGCAAAATACTCACACCTGATTCTACAAGCTTCATGTGAGGAATCAGCTTATGTCTGCACTTCTGCCTCGGAGAAGCTGGGCAGAGGTCTGAACCCAGTCTAACCACCACTCTGGACTCGCTCCAGTTTGGATCCCAAACCATCCACTCCACTGCCAACGCCACATCCCTTTTTACTTTCTTTAACCTCATCATGTTTGGAGACCTTTGGAGTAGGACGCTCGTGTCAGAATACTGTTCATAGATTGTAGTTTAGCAGACAACACAGTCATGCTTCAGTACTTCCCAGGAAAGCTGAGCTCACTTGACATCAACACCTCTGTAACCGAGTCCTGGACTTCCTGACTGGGAGGCCTCCGGCGGTTTGGGTGGGCACTGACCCTCACAAAGAGCACGGGATCCCTGCAAGCCTGCTTGCTCACTGCAGTGACTCATGAGTGTAAAAGAGTACAAACCACTTTCTCAAGTTGCAGATGACACCACAGTAGCCTCATCGGCAAGTGTGAGTCATCACACAAAGAGAAGGTGAAACTTTTAGTGGACAGGTGTGGAAACAAAAAACTGCCTCTGAGTGTTCACAAAACAAAAGACACGGTTATTGTGCTGAGGCTGTCCTGCACCACCCACCACCCCACCATGCATCCCAGATCATCAAAGTCCCTCAGCAGCATCTCCACTGCTCAGGAAGAAGAGCAAGCCTCCCCCTTTCATCTTCATCTAAAGACATTAAAGACTAGATAAGAATAACTTTATTGATCCCAGAGGGAAATTCATATGTGGTTCATAAATGGTTGATCAGAGTTGTTCAGGATGGCTTCTTTTTCACCGCCTCTCCCAGCGTGTCCAGTCTGGCTCCATTCACAGAGTCGGCGTTCATCCAGTCAGGAGAGAGGAGAGCCAAACGTGACTGAAGTCTCCTGAAATTACGAGGAATGCCTCTGGATATTTATCTGTAGCCTAGCAACAGTTTCATCCACGTGGAACTTCTTCTGTTGCGTTGGGGGGAATGTACACAATTATTGTCATGATGTGGCCGCATAATACGGTCGCACACCAACTGCCAATAATTCGGTACACACTCACAAATAAAGGCCGACCCCCACCTGCGTCCTGGCCACTAGCTTCAGCGTCTCTGTGTGAGCGTATGAGGGTCCGACCAGGAACCACCACCTTCACTCATCACTGGACGGACCGTGCTGTTGCACTGAGGTTAAGTTAGTAACAGCAGATCCATTTGCACTACGTCCAGTCTTTGAGTGACACCAGAACTTTATCGTAATGATACAACTTTTACAAATCTTTTATTCTAAACTAATTTAATCATTTGTTCTGTCGGTAATTGTTATCTGGCTTCGTGTGTCTGACGCTGAGGAAATGACCTTTAATATGCTCCTCTCTGCTCCTTTGCTGCTTCATTAACCCTGTGTGTGCTGTTTCCCTGACCCCCACCTCTCACTGGGTTTGTTTAGAGTTTCTATGTTTTCTGTTGAGGTGCATTGTTTATATTGTGCTGCTTGCATGGAAGTAGAAGTGTTGTATCTTATTATATCTTGGATACATCTGTGAACTGCAGTAACTTTAAACGCTAAATTACAACCCGAAGCATCCATGTGTCCCATGTTGAGGTTATAAATTCAAGCCAAAAAAAACACAAGTAAACTACTGTTAGCTGCTTCTTCTTCTTCTTCTTCTTCTTCTTCAGCAGTTGTCGGTGGTTGTTGCTGGGAGAAAACTCCTACGGCAGCAGCTCTCGTCTCCACGTGGATGAACCCCACCTCACACTGCCACCGCTCGAGTGTCTAATAAGAAAGTGTTCGTGAAATCTCTGCTGCTCAGAGCTGCGGGTGCGATATTAAAGATGATGGGTCTCGCTCTGTGTTTGTGTAGATGCTGGACCTGCCGTGTGCACCACATGACCTGTGACCTGTATCTGGGTATCTGGAAGGTTGCCATGAGCCGTAGTATTTCAGCGTCTCCGTTACTCCAGCTGCACCCTCAGCTCAGAGCTGCTGTGCTTGCAGTCTGTCTGTCAGCTTGTGTGTCCGCATCAGCACTCTGGAGCCCCACAAGCAAAACTGTGAGTTAATGTGTCACTAGGTGTGCATTTACAGTGTACCAGGAAAAGTCGCGGTGATGACTGTGTGTGTGTTTATTTTGTGATAAGAAAGTATACAGTGTGAGAAGTGAGCCTTCACAGTTTTGCACTGTGTGCAGTTTTGTGTTTGTGCGTGACAGCCTTATTTGTGAAAACATGAGAGTGGAGTTTGACCACAGCCGAACGTATCCGTGTCCGACCAGAACGGGATCATGTTTACTGTCGTCTTCAGCCTGGGGGCTTCTAGGAACTACTTAAAGGCGTATCTTCTTCTTATTTAATTTCATATTTAGCCATGTTTCATTAGAAAAACAGATTCCAGGAGCACAACCTGGCATGGTTTTAAAAAAAATGTTTTGAGAGGTTTTCAAAGATATGATGACTTATGGTGACTCATGGACATACACGTGTTAGCTGTATGCTAACGACCAGCTCTGAATGAGTTCCAGCCATGCAGATTTGATCTGTGTGTATTTTGCCATTAGAAAACGTAGAGTCACACAACAGCAGCTAGTCTGCTAACGGAGGTCTTCTATCAGCAAGTCTGGCAACTCGGCAACCAGGTTATTCTGAATCCTCTTATTTCTGTGTCACAGGGACATCACAAACACACACATGTGCAGAATCCCCAGTCAGATCCAACAAAAACTGATTCAAAAATGTTTCAATGTTGTTGCAAAAATAACCGTTTAAAAAGCTTTTGTTTACTCTGAAAGCTATGCGCACACTTTCAGATCTGTAGCTGCTCAGTCCAGAATGCATCTGCTTATCCCGCCACAGCACTCAGGGCCATGCTAACGCACATCATGGATACAGTAAGCCAAGGACAAAGGTCAACTGCATCTTAACTCATTTTTTTGTGGTTGACTGGCTCTTTCATTGCATCGCTGCTACAATTTTTACAATATATATTTATTGGACTTTACTTGAATTGGTTGACAAAACAACCCAAAACCATCTCGGACCTCGGAGCAGGCGGTCAGTGCGGTTTTAGCGCACACATTCACAAAGATGCTGTAGCCGCTGTGATGTCACCCTTTGCTAAGTCCAGTCACGAAGCGAGCATTTTCATAGTTGCCATCTTGGTGTTTCAAAACCAAACGTCAAGAGTGTGGGGCGGTTCTGACTGCGAAACTGCACGCTCATTGGCTAATCACTTGTCAATTACAAGTCGTTAGCCAGTGAGCAAATCCTGAATAAGCCTCCTTTCTGACCAGAATGACCAACAAGACGACCCCAATTAAGCGACCCAGAAAACTAAGCAGGAAAGTGTTTATGGAAGTCCGGACAGAGGACCGTTTTCATACAGAAGTCTTTTTGCAGCCATGACTATCGCCCACTGGTGGCCATTAAAAAGAATGCAGGTTTAAGGCACAGGTGGGTTTTTTTGGACTCAGAAGCCACGCCCTCTGTAACGCCATCTTCTCTTTAAGATGTCTTCTGATTGGCTGCTCCCTGCAACAATAAACTTTGAATGGCAGGTGGGCGGGGCTTTGGTGATGGGTGTTTGGCTTATTATCTGACACTTTGGCTGTGCTAAATATGAGCAGTTTATGAGTGTATATAGAGCAGGAAACAAAGAAAGGCTCTTCATTTGTGTTGGGAAAAAGGAAGCAGGAGTGGCACTTAAGCTCAAACTTAAACATTCAGGATATGATGAGTCCTGAAACCATCTGTTTGCCTTGGATATTTAAAAAAAACACAAAAAAAACATACATTTTTGTGATACAACAGCCTGAAATGTGTGGCTTACTTTCCGAACCGCAAGCTGTTACCCAACCTCAGTGCATTCTGTCTCTTTCCCAACCACAACCTGAAAATGAGTTTTAAAACAGATGCAAAGCTGGCAGCAGAACCTGTGCGGCTCTTCCAACTGACGACGTCACTGCGCCCGAGTTTGTGCTTTCTCATATTTTATTTGCAGAGCCCGTGTTGCTTCGGTGCAGATGGTTGGTTGTTGCTGAGGGAGGAGAGCCCAAATTATCTGACACAATCCGGGGTATGTACCCACAGCTCTGCTCCTGGGAGCATTCTTGGTATCCTGCCACAGAAGCAGTTCAAGCCCCGGAGAGAGAGATGTCATAATGAATTCATACAGTTTAGATAAGGATCTTTTCTTCTTTCTGTCGATTGTAAGATTGTGAGACCGGTATCAGGGTTATCACTCACACAAGAAATAAAGTACACACTGTAAGAAAAAGAAGCAATGCATTACTTTAGTTATTTACTCCCTGAGGACAGGGAAACATTTTTATGTTATACTTCCTCACCTGCATGCATAGTCATGTAACTACAAGTAAGGAATGTAACATTAAACCTCACATATGCCTTCATACACGGTGGGGTGAAAATAATTCTCCATAGTTTTTAAACACTGAGTCAAAATGAAGTCCAGAGGTTGATGCTGATCTTTATAGAGATAATAATAAAAACTGGGTCACTATTTTTATTAAAGATAACTAAAGCTACTGGTTACATCTGTAACCACCTCCCTCTGATGCATACATTCAATTTGAATGAGCCAAATAAAAGCTCTAAGATCAAAGAAAGAGGAAACACGCCTGAACACGATGCACTTGGTGACAAGAACATGGAGATACAGTTTTTTTTTTTATTAAAAGCTCTCAGCTCCGTGGCCACAGCTGCTCTTCTTTCTGCTGGATTTCCAGACGGTGATGGAGAACAGAGGCTGATGTTCATAACGACATGATCACAAACTGAGACCAGAGTTTCCTTATACTCGCCGTTATTACAGCGCATGCTGGAAAAATATAATTAGTGTTTCAATCATTAAATATGAATTAAATGTGATTTCATTTGCTGCCCTGAAGTGTGTGTGCGTGTGCGTGTGTGTGCGTGCGCGTGTGCGTGTGTGTTTACATTTCCTTCAATGATCTCGATGGCAAACATTGTAGTGCAGACTTTCCTGCACAGCCTGTTCTCATCCCCAGGATGTCAGTTAGTGCCAGTTTGTGAATGATGCACACAGTGACCTTCAGTCCGTACCGTGACGCATTACAGGATCAGCAAGAAGGATCTGCCACCCTCAGTCATACAGAGATTACTTTAGTTCCTTCAGCTAACCAGAGAGGGAATAAAAGAAACTAGCAAGTGGGGAAAAATATTGGTGGCCAGTATTGCCGGTGTGTGAGGGTACTGGTGGTGTTTGTTGGGGTCAGAGGCCAGAAAATGCATTATGTTATTGGCTGGCTCAGAATTCACACAGAGGTTTGGAACGATCGCGCTCATGTTCTCGTGATCTGCTGTGCTGATGCCACCTTTACCAACAAACACTGTCCCGAAAGCACGCCTCTGACTCTGAGGTCACCGACCCTGAGCCCAGGAAAACTCAGTTTCACTTCTAAAAACAGGGCTCGGCTGCAGCGAACTCACTGAAAGGTTTAAACCAACAAACCCAGAGGTTCCCTCTGGCTCTTCCTCTGCTGTGTGAAACATCCATCAGCCAAATACATCTGGAAAGAGATTTGAGGAGAGAGTCGTGCACGTGTTCATTAATAATAAATAAATAAATACAAAGAGCATGGTACCACCCACCATACTACTGCGCAGTCTTATAGTCTCAAAAAAGCCAGCGTAAGTTATTTTAATGCTGGCACAGCCTGCACAGGTACACAGACACCTGCTGATCAGTAGAAGAGGTGTACTGGCTGGAGCAGAACATAAGCTGTAAATAAAAGATGGTCATAGCATTGGAGTTTTGAGATTGGTCCTGACTAGCTGTGCCCTAAATCATACCCCGCTTCATCACACTAACCCTCTGCATGTCCCCCTACACTACAGCCATGGACCTTCTCTGTGGTCTTCCTGCTCTCCTCCTGTGTCTCCACCTCCCTCCTCTGCACACGTCCAAACCACCTCAGCCTCTCTGACCCTGAGCTGTCCCTCTGAAGTCTAATCCTGTCCTTCCTGCTCACTCGCAGTGAAAATCATGGCATCAGTTCATGAAATGAACATAATAATGTGTCAAATAAACTTTAAGTAGCAGCTGAGATCATGAACACATCTGGAAAATGTTTACTGAGGTCATCAACTGAGAAGTAGTTTCTGCACTTCAGTGCACCTGGACGTCTTCTTGCAACCACGGGCGAACACCGCTTTGAGGCGGCATCCATACCAGGAGGCTACAACCATCTCTTAGATACAATATAGAGTAAAATTACTTATTAGAAGCCTATGAAAGTAATTATATAACCTGATGGGACTGTATCTCATTTTTAGTACTGCACAGTGAAATCATGTGTTTTCCCAGTGGGATGGGGGGACCACACAAAACACTACGAAAGTCTGTAGTAATAAAGTTTTTGTGTGCAGGCGGGAACAAAGAGAAATCCTGTACGAGCAGGATCAGGAAAACTGTTGTGCTCCAAATAACAACATCAGCAGATAATATTTCAGGAAACGTGTCAGTACAAAATCTGCTTTCAGTTTCAGCATCAGCACGCTTGATTGTCTTTACGCTTTACTGCAGAGTTCAAAGGTCAAAGCCCGTCATGAATTAAAAAGAAGTGAAAAACTCTGGAAAATACATCATTAAATTTTATGTGCCACTTGGTAAAAATAAAACACAGATGGAGGACAATCAGGAAAGAGACGGAAGCGTAAGATTGAAATTTGAAATGCTGAGTTTTACGGTCACACGATGAGTGAAAAACTGGGATGATGAAGTCAAGCAGATCCAACAGGAAACGTGCAAAAATATGAAACCACGTCATGCAACAAAAAACACATTTTGTGTGTGTGTGTGTGTGTGTGTGCCTGAGACTGAGACTGAAAGGTCTGTGCCCACGTGCTGCTACTCCTCCTCTGCAGTTTTGCAAGGACACACAACACAGCTGTGCTGCTTCTCACTGAGACAAAAGTTATTCTGTCAGTTTGAAGACTGTTTCTCTGATAATTATTTCATGATTACTTTAGAGCGTAATCATAGAGTGTGATGGAAATTTCATGCTTATTGCTGTGTCTCAGTATTAGGACTCACTGCTGTAAGTGCGTAAGTACATTCACACTGGACTGGATCAATGATGTCACTGACAGCCAGCTGGTTGATAGCAGATATTTCAGGCTGATACTTTAGATGAAGCACTTCCATGTGCAGGTTGTGGTGGTTGAAGGTCCTGCTGTCCATGAGGCTGCACCCACCAATTCTCTGCTGCTGTTTGCCCCATGCCTGAAATTAATTTTGAACAATTGAAACTAAAAAATGTCAATTTAATTCAATTTTATTTATTTAAAACCAAATCACAACAAACAGTCACCTTAAGGCCCTTTATACTGTAAGGTAAAGAGCCAACAATAATTATAGAGAAAACCCAACAGTCAAAACGACCCCCAGTGAGTAAGCACTTGGTGACAGTGGGAAGGAAAAACTCCCTTTTAACAGGAATAAATCTCCAGCAGAACCAGGCTCAGGGAGGGGCAGTCATCTGCTGCGACCATTTGGGGCTGAGGGGAGAGAGACAGGACAAAAGACATGCTGTGGAAGAGAGACAGAGATTAATAATAATGATTAAATACAGAGTGAAGTATAAACAAGTAAATAAAGGTGAATGGGAAGAAACAGTGCATTATGGGACCCCCCTCAGCAGCCTAGGCCTATAGCAGCATAACTAAGGGGTGGTTCAGGCTCACCTGATCCAGCCCTAACTATAAGCTTGATCAAAAAGGAAAGTTTTAAGCCTAATCTTAAAAATAGAGAGGGTGTCTGTCTCCTGAATCCAAGCTGGGAGCTGGTTCCACAGAAGAGGGGCCTGAAAGCTGAAGGCTCTGCCTCCCATTCTACTTTTAAGTATCCTAGGAACCACAAGTAAGCCAGCAGTCTGAGAACGAAGTGCTCTATTGGGGTGATACGGTACTATGAGGTCTTTGAGATAAGATGGGGCCTGATTATTCAAGACCTTGTATGTTAGGAGAAGGATTTTAAATTCTATTCTAGATTTAACAGGGAGTCAATGAAGAGAAGCCAATATGGGAGAAATCTGCTCTCTCTTTCTAGTCCCTGTCAGTACTCTAGCTGCAGCATTTTGGATCAGCTGAAGGCTTTTCAGGGAGCTTTTAGGACAGCCTGATAATAATGAATTACAGTAGTCCAGCCTAGAAGTAATAAATGCATGGATTAACTTTTCAGCATCAGTCTGAGAAAGGATGTTTCTAATTTTATAAATATTGCGCAGATGTAAAAAAGCCGTCCTGCATATCTGTTTAATATGTGCATTGAAGGACATATCCTGGTCAAAAATGACTCCAAGATTTCTCACAGTGTTACTGGAGGCCAAAGTAATGCCATCCAGAGTAAGTATCTGGTTTGACACCATGTTTCTAAGATTTGTGGGGCCGAGTACAAGAACTTCAGTTTGATCTGAATTTAGAAGCAGGAAATTAGAGGTCATCCAGGCCTTTATGTCTTTAAGACATTCCTGCAGTTTAACTAATTGATGTGTGTCATCTGGCTTCAAGGATAGATAAAGCTGAGTATCATCTGCATAACAATGAAATGATGGAGTCAATGCTTTCTAATAACACTATACATACTATATATGCTACACAGCAATACCTAACATGTGCTGAGTTAGTCTCTGTGAAAATCAGTTTACAATTTAAAATCAGATTTTGTTTTATAAAGCAACTTTGATACACAATCCAGGAACAGTTAGTCTTTATGAGGCTTTTGCTGTAGCCTGCAGTTATCAAGGGCAAGACTTTCTGTTCCTCCTCCAGTCTGTGTTTATGAAGATAAACATTAAAATCAGACACATGGACAGTAACCAGTGGTTTTAAGATTGCATTCTGGCATATGCAACCCCTCTTTTGTTTTCCATGTGGACTGTTTATCTGTGGGCCACCAAAGTGTGGTCAGTACTGCTCAGACTACAAATGGAAACCAGATATCTTCTGGTTCCAAAAAGCTTGTCCCTTGTCCATGCATTCTGCATATTCACCTACCCACATACTAAATGCTGCGTCCAGCGTGTGCGTAACATCACCCATGCCCACACTCACCATTGCATTATCTGTCTGATCCACTGCCAAGTGGGCAAGGGTACCGGTGTCTCAGGGCTCACACTACAAGGCTCAGGACGCCTAAGCACTTTATCAAACGCAGTTTATTAAACACACAGTAATACACTGTATCACACAAAATCACTGGATTAGAAACTGGCACACACTGACACTTTATCTGCTATAACAGACTGCCTACAATCTGCTGCTATATTGACCCTTTCCTATGTTAAATGCCGATATTGTAATGTACTCTGTGCTTCCCTAATCTTAGCCATTTTATTTTATGTTGTTTGTTATTGTGTTCTCTGCACTGTTGTGTTGTACCACCCCTAGTGATACTGCAAATTTCATTGTGCACTTGTAAAATGACAAAGTGAATTGAATTTAACTGAATTAATAGATGCAAGTGCTTTGAGTAGTTAATAGTGTGCAGTGCTATAAGAATTTATGTTTTCAACAATTATAGATTTTTCTGTCTGATAAAAAATAAATAAAATACACTGAAGTAAAAAAAAAAAATAGCAGACAGAAGTACATTTCCTTTTTTTAAAAAAAAAATAAAATAATCGTAGAATAAAGATTAAAATAATGTTTAAGTGTTTTAGGGAGAATACTTTTTCCTCCGAGGCTTATTCTTTTTCATTCAAATCCTGCCATTAAATCAGATGGGGAAAGTCTGTAATAGAAACAGAACAGAACAGGGGCTCCTGGTGCTGCTGTACTGGGAGATTAATTGACTATATTTCTTTGTGTGAGCGTGTGAGCTGCAGTAATTCTTTGCATGTGGGAACAAAATGTTCTCAGAAGAAGAAAGAAATTAGGAAAACCTTCTAAAGTGGTGATTCTATCCCTTAATTAGCTAATTTAGGATGAAATCTTTGGGTTGTGGTGAAGATAGGAGTGGGCGTACGTACCGGTTTACACTTGGATCGCTGTGTCCACTGGATGTCTGTGAGGACGTGTGTTAGTAAGCCTCTACAAAAGGATTCAAGCTGCAGAATCCAAGTTCCCCACAAAGACATCAAAAGAACTACCGGTTAGTTAAAGAACTTAGAAATGAAAGTGTTAAATGTGTGTGCGTGAAGTATGACCATGCATCAGGTATCGTGGCTTCATAAAGCAGCTAGACGAGATGTCACTTCTAAAAGGAGGATCTGGGACATTAGCTGTCTGCAAATCAGGAGAGTGAGAGAGCGAGCAGAATGACATGAAGCGAAATTGAGAGGAAGGGAGTTGGGACTTGTGCATGATGAGCATAAGTGGAGCGAGTAAAGAAAAGAAGCAGGATGAAGAAAATGACATGAAGAAAGAGGATATCAGTCACATATCAGCTGGAGATCGATACGGAGGAACGGGACGAAAGTGATAAAGGTGAAAAGACGAGCATGAGGAGGGACGAAGAAGGTAAGAGATGAAAGAAGTATAATAGCACAGTAGATCTATTTTCCCCTTCTTGCTTTTTAAATTTTTTATCTTTTATGCTCCCTTCTTTCCCACATCTCTTGTTTTTCCTCCCTTAAACTTTTACTCCTTCCTGCTTCTAAAATAACTCAGTTCTGTTGTCAGGCAGAGGTCAAGTGTATGAAGAGAAGGCAGTGCAGAGATTAAGGAAACGCACATAAAATAAGTCAAAATCAGACTAAGTCTGTGCAGTCGTGTGTGTGTGTTTTTTAATGAAAATAACGGACAGAAAGATGCTAAAGATATGAATTAGTAGAGAACTGAGAGAAAGACAGGAAAAGCGGCGCGGTCTCTGGTGTGCTTCTAAGCTAGAGAGACGACCCAGAAAAGTCAGGAGTAAAAAATGGACTGCCAGGAAAGGAGGTCTATTCTATAGGGAGGAGGAGGAGGAGGAGGTGGAGGAGAGGTAAAGGCTGCAGGTGTTCATTTGTTATACTGAGCAGCATGGCAGCAGGGTGTGTGTTCTCAGGTGTGTTTTAGTCAGATTCAGGGACAATGATAGTCGTTGTTGCTTTAACGCAGCGTTTCTCTCCAGTGGGTAAAAAAAAGCACGTCAGCAGCACCACATGGCAGGGAAAGGTTTGATGAATTTCTTACCCAGAGATTATAATGCAATATGACATCCTCACACCAATGGGAATGGAAGGGCTGTGAGAAGACAAAGGTTTGATGTCGGCAAATTCTCTGTGCTGAACGCCGCTCGCTGCTTTGTAAAAGACAGTTTGAATTTCACTCTGAAGGCTTATTCAGGTTGAACACAAAGCTAAATTGTGTGTGTTTATTCACAGAAAACCGAGGCAATGGCAGCATCCTTCTAGGGACTACTGCCACTTGACAGACATTATTGAAAAGCCTACAAGCAATTATGTGAGCAGTAAAGGGACCCTGATTCACCAATCAAACCTCATTAAAAATAAAAGCTTTGCCCTACAAGTTATACTAATACTACTCACACATCCAATACGCCACAGCCATACATTATGGCTTCTTGAATATCAGAACAGATGCAATGATAATTTGCAAGCAAAGAAAAAATGGAGAAAAAGGATATGTTACCATCTTTACTATGATCATAAATGGATTGTCTATCCACCACAGAACAGAACACACATACATTTTTTTTTGTTAAAAAAGGACTCCAAACAAACCTAACAACACTCATATCCAGGACCAAACACACCAGAAAAAGTCACCCTGATCCAGTGAAGCTGTGTGACCCAAGCACAAGCTCAGATTGTTATGTGTGCACATGCGTGGTATTGTCTTTTTTGTATATCCAAGCTTCAACAGCAAATGTGTTCTGACAGAAATGTAACAGCAATTGTGACCAGGTGACATTAGTAAATGTAAGTCACGGTGTGTTCATACTGAATCTGCTATATTCGCTGGAAACGTGCAGTGGCTGCAGCATTTTTTTTTTCCTTTCATGAAACCATCTTTGAACCCACACAAAAGAGGTTTTGTTACCTAAAAATAATCGCAGATGAAAGTCTGGATGTAACTCTGATGTTCATAAATGCAGCAATCTATTAAAAAATAACACCCAAAACAAACAAAAATGCAATTCACAAAGTGACTAAATTGCACCTAAGTGTAACTGGGAATTCAGTTATGCAGAAACATCAGAAACTGGTTTGTCATGTCAGTGTATGCGGTGAAGAGCAGGTCTGCATTTGCATGCACTCTGCCACTTGTAGAATAAAATGCAATTTAAACACTTGCCTCCTCCTTCCTCGTTTAGCAGGATGTTCGCAGAATCTGATGTGAATGCAACTGACCTTTAAAGCAGACGGCAACTCATGAGGTTCTAGTAAAACATGATTAGCTATCAGATATCTGCAGCTCATATTTATTGCAAAAACACTCTCTTGGTGTAGGGGGTCTGCACAGGAATGGACAGCTTGCTGACAGTGAGCGAGAACCATCTGGCACTCTGAAGCGTTCTCATTTTTAGTGATACTAGATAATTGATCAAAGAAATGGGACGTTATGCTGAAACCCCCCTTTGTAGAAGGTCTGCCTTCCAGTCCCCATTTACCCTTTGCAACTAACACACTTAGTGTGCTCACAATAATGTCCATTTAAATACAGATTTCAGGTTCGAGTAGGTCCAAATAGAGGCGCAGCTGAGACACTAGGAAGAAATGGAAGCAAGGAGTGAAAGAAATCCAAAGAATTGGGGAAAAGTGGTCGGAGTACAAAAATGAAATGAAGGTCTGCACTTCTAACAGACCTGACTGTCTCGACAGGCTGCACTGTGACAGCCTGAGAGCAGGAAGTCAAGTTGACGTGGGTTTAAAGTGGAGACAAAGCCAGACGAGACAGCCTCTGCGATTCCTTTCCAAACATAGCGTTACATAATGAATGAGAGTGAGATTTCACCCTTAATGCCACAGCCTGTTAACAGCCGTGCTTTGTTTGGTAATGACAGGAAGTCACTGAGAGGCAATTTGAATGTGTTGATCCAACGAGCTTTGACAGCCACCGTCCATTGTCTCTCATGACAGGTTAAAATCATCACTTCCTGCTCTGGCTGCTGGTAAATTGCTAGTGTCTTTAAGGAGTTAAATATAAATAGTAGCTAAGAGGAAAAAATACGTTATCCTACTGTTTATTTTCCTCTTTTATCCAGTTTTTTGGTCTCTTCTTCTTTCTTCTCTTCTCCTGTCATTTTTCATTGTCTCCCGTCACCTCTAACGGTTTTCAGCCATCATTGCCTCTCATTTTCTGCTGTCTCCTTCACCTCCTGCTCTCACCTGTCATCTTTTTTTCCTGCTCCTTCCCCCCCTTTTTTCACTCCTTTCCTTTCCTGTGTCATGACCTGACTCTTCACCTCTCTGTTTTCTTATATTATGCCCATCTTCTGAAATTTCTAAAACTAGCCCTGGGTTATAACAGCTTGGAATTCATTTTTGTTGGATGTCATGTTGCACTCACCACAGTTAGTACTTAGACCTGGAATTGCAGCCAAACTAGACCCCCACCTCAGCAGATAATTACATTTATCATAAAAAAAACAGGTTTTAATGACACATGTATTATGTTGAAGCATCCCAGTAAGTCAGAAGTCTTCCTGTGTCTCTGTCCAACATCTACTGTATACAGTTTTTGCTCTACATATATATATATTTTATAGGTTTCTATGTGTTGTTATTTGACTTCTAAATAAACATTTTTGAGGACACTTGCATCAAATGTATCAGCAAAATGTATTTGATACTATATCTCCTTATGGCAACTAAAACAGTTCTTATGCTTGTGTTCAGGCAGCTCGAAGCAGGACTATTTCAACAAAACTGAGTGTCTGAAAACTCACCACTGACTTGATGCACATTATCAGAAATGTTAACTGCAGGACAGGTTTAACATTCAGGAGTTATGCCCCTGCTTTGCTTGGATAAAGGGAACATAAAACCATAAAACTAAGAACAATGAAACAATAATTGTTGCCGAAAAGAAAACAAAAAGTGCATTATTCCAAATATTAGATATTAAAATACAAGTGAAACACTTCAGCTCCTAAACAAGGGTTAAAAACTAACAGTCTGGATCTGAGTGTGGAAAGCCGAGCGTGGCCTGGCTTCCAGGCAGAAGATGAAAACAACTAGCTAACAACATCTAAAAAGTACAAACTCACTTCAAATTATTACCAATGCAGAATCTCTACAGTAAGAAGAGTAAACAGTGAGGTAGGAGACTCAGAAGGAAGGCTGCTCACGTTATATCGCAGCGCTCCTCGAATGACATCAGTGCTTCCCTTAAATTAGATGTCAGCAGCAAGGTGAGTTTGCTGATTGGTGAGCTGGACGGGGCACCTTTCCAGTCAGGGTCGAATGAAGGCTGAAGCGCAGACTAATTGGCACTTGGGTACAGCAGGATCTGCATATGATGAAAACACAGAAGAGGTTAAAGAGATTGGGGGGGCACTGGTCAGGGCCATTATTTGATTTGATTTATTGCCACCCTCATGTCTGTTATATTTAAATTTAGACTGCAGCCAATTGCACTCATCCATCCCATCCCCCCCCCCTCCCATGACATGCGTGTGATCACAGAGATCCTCATAGAGTGTATTAGGGCTGAATGCCCTTTATATTCGTGCCGTTGACTTAAACTGTGTGTATATAGTCAACGAAGCTCAGGTGAACCAGTGCTGTTTAGCTCTGTTCTTGCACAAGTGTCGCCTCTAAGTAACGGAATGCAAAGAGGCTCATTGGCTGTAATTCAGATGCTTCATGGGATTCTGTGGGACGTGTTATTTGAATGAATTTGGGAAACTGCTGTAAAGATGCATTTAACACGCACTGAATCCACAGGCAGCATTTTATAGCTGCATATTGAGACGAAGTGTCCTGTGGCTAATCTGGAACGATGTCCTCTGCTTCTGAACTGTTTGGAGAGATTTTGTGAGTAGAAAATGTTCCGTCATCGCTGTTTAAAGATACACTCGCTGATATTTCCTCAGTAGTGTTCCCAATTCTGTTCACAGCTCTGGGAGTCTGTGGTCTCTTTGCACGTAATTGAAAGAATTTGATTTCATAATTAATTTCTCTCTTTTTAAAATCTATTTATTGGCATGTACGATCCCCGGAGAATCAGAATTTTCTTTGCAACGGCACTTTAAGGACACAAAGGCTCTTCTGGTTACATCAGAATAAGTGTTACTGTGTGTTTAAAGATTATTTATTTTACTGTGAAAGTAACACAGATGTTGGACTTTTTACTTTCACAATAAAATGTGCAATCTTTCTTCTTTCATACATCCTTAGTGCGTCCTTGTTCTTAGTACACAAACATTTTAGACAAACCAGTGGAGCGCACAGCAGATTATCAATAATCCAGCAAAAGCAAGTCAATTCGTCATCTGGCACTATGAAATTTTTAAACTCTAACAGCTGCTAGGCCATCAGAGTGAGGCTGGATGGTTATAGAACTTGTACAAAAGAAAATATGCTTTTTCAAGTCAAGTCTAAGTTATAGTGTGTGCGTATGTAACGCTGAATATTGTGGAGAAGGTTTCCTAAAAAAGGCCTCTGGTGTTAGTATGAAATCATTTCACTATGGATCTAACTCAGCTTTGGACCATTTCTTTCTAATTTCATTGTCGCTGTTAAACTGGATTCTTCAGACTCCATTTCCAAAACTCCTTGCTCAGCATTTTCCTCATTTAAAAAAAAAAAAAGAGCCCTTGTTGGAGGCTCTGCTCTGGACCAGTTATTCCTCTTCGCTGCCCTGCGGTTCTAATATAGACCTTGGCGAGAACAAATCACTATTGTGCCAGCTGTAATAGAGGATACAGGACTCTCTTGCTTGTGTGTGTGTGGGCGTGTGTGAGAGTGAATGCTTACACAAGGTGGTCTTTGCGTGCACGTGTGAGTCCTATCATCAAAGAACTAGCCAAATTCGTGTTGAATTCATTCCAGTGAAAGGACCAGACAAAATTGGTTGCCCTCAGAGGGATTTATTCTTCCTGCGGCAACACAGAAAAACTGTCCAGTCATCGCTTGTAAGTAGATAAAGGAGAGGAGGCAGAGGCCAACAAACGGGCTCGTGCACTGACACTGTCGTGGTCCGGGTCTTTTTGACCCTGTGTTTTGGTTTTGCTTTATTTGGTCTGTTCTGGGTTTCTCTTGTGGTGGGGTTTGGTTATGTTTTCTTTTTCTAGTTCTTTGTGATCTGGGTGTTCTGTGTCAAGTCTGCATCTCTGTTCCCTTGTCTCACTTCCTGTTTTATTTTGATAGTCATCTGGTCCCTGCGTGTTTCCCCTTGTCTCCTCAAGGTATTTTGGTTCCCCTGTGTTCCCAGCTGTTTCCACTTCTCGTGATGGTGTGAGCTTGTCTCGGATGATTGTGGATTATGCTCCTTGCCTGGTTCCCCAGAGGGTTCTTGTATTTTTGTTTTTGTGCTGCTCAATAAACACTTTTTAGTTATGTCCGTCTCCGGAGTCCTGCAATTGGGTCCATCTCTGCCTGTCACACTGCCCACTATGACAGACATTGATTTCCTCAATGTTCTGGACGCATACTGTATGGATAATACGGTACTTTGGTTCTGACGAGATTTTCGAGATCTGATTGACAGAATTATCGAAGCACTCAGATTTTTCACTATATCTGACAACATCTGGACCTTCGTGTGCTTTCCCTGCAGGTTTGCATACCTGTAACTAATCTATCTTTTAAACATGTAAAAACTGATCTTTCTTCCTTCTGCCTTCACGAGGTTCAGAGTTTCTTGGCGTCTATACGCTTCTGTGTTCTGTTCACAAAAAATTATAGTCATTCGACTGTTGGTTGGCTGTATTGTACCGTACCTCAGGCCCAGTAAGAGCTTTAGTACTGGACTGCTGTTTCTGTGATAATCAGCTGGCATACTAACGCATTATACTCTGATGGTAAATATGTTTTGGCTGATAACGTTGCAGCTCATTAGCTGTTATCATTAGCAGTTAACAGTGTGAACATGTCGAGATGCTGATGTTGGGATATAACAGCTGGTACAGTTTGTCTCTACCAGACTGCAAACCACGTTTTAGATATACTAAACCATATCAGAAATCCTTTCCTGATATGGAGTGGTGTCTTTGTTTTGTTCTGTTGGTTTTTAACAAAGGGTTGGTTGATAAACTGGTGACTTTTTTGCTTTCAATGTGGCCAGAACTGTTGGAAGCCGATTTTTTTTCCATACATGTGTCAGAGGTTTATTCTCGTGAAAAGACAGATTTGTTTTTGTCTCCTTTGCTCAAGCAAGAATTGCTGTGTTTTTCTCAGATAACACAGTGAAGTCCGGATCTCTGAGCATCTTGAAATGATGGATGTAAGGATTTTTAAAATCAATTTAAGAGTCTTTGACTACTGGTTATAGGTAAAACATTGTATGGAAGTGTTTGTGTACTAGATGGGAACACTGAGACAAGAAGAAGCATTTTAACCTAAAAACACTGAGTTCCCCTTTTTTTTAAGGCCCCGGTGATTATATTCCATGACAGTGTATCCCTTTGTCCTCATCTCTGCATTTATACATAAAATATTTCTGATGGAAGAAAATTTAAAATTATAAACACAGGCCTTGTTTTTTTTGTTTTTTTTTTTTAAACAATAGAACTGTAATTAAAAAGAGATTAGCTATGATAGCTGGGACAGCCTGCAGGCTGCAGGATGGTTGGATATATGTATGTGTGGGTGGATGGATGGATGGATGGATGGATGGATGGATGGCTGTTTAACAGTCAGTTTGCTCATATTGGATCTCATGAAATAAGAAACATTTTCACTACCCAAATTATGTAACTGTAGAGAACATTCTGATGGTGATCAAACATACGTTGTATTAACTGTAATTCTAAAAATAATTATTTCTCTTGTCTTAGTGTGTTATAAAGCACCCATATATGACTCCTTCAGCTTGTGTCAAAGAGTGAAAAAAGCAGTTTAGTTTATGGGGTCTGTCTGACAAAGAGGATAACCATATGTTGTGTCATTCTCGGGAAAGCTGTTTATCACTTTGTTAAATTGCTTCAGTGTCACAGTACTTACAGTTTGGAGGAGCGGAAATAAGTCGTCTTTCTTTCTTTTTCTCCCCTTCATTATCACGTTTCATTGATGCTGCCAACCCTTCATTTTATCTCGATCTTTTCCATTGCTCTCGATCCCGCCACTCAGACTCCGTCTTGTTCTTTTTAATTTGGGCTTCCTCTCTTTCGTGTCTCACCATCTTGACAGATATTTTTTCTTCTTCCAAGAGGCCCTGCCTCTCTCTATTGTATTTCTTCCCCTCCCCTTTGTCGAATGTATCAAAGCTTGTTCTTCTAACACAATAAATGCCTCATACACGAGCAACAAAGTCGTCCAGTATTTTAAACTCAGTGCAATGAGAAGCATAGATTTGTAAAGACGTTGTACACGAGTAAATAATGTATATGTATGCTGATGTCAGTGTCCTCATATCCTCTCTGCTGCCACCAGACTGAGCACTTTTTCTTGGAGGCCTCGGGGACGGAAGGAGACGGTTCACTGAGATTCTGCCAGTGTTTTAGTTTTGATCCTTCTGAGTGTTTCGCTGGCAGCCGGAGTGACTTCAGTATTTGTTGGAAATGTTTGTCATCGTATTAAGAATCAGATCCTTCATTTCATGTCCTTTATTTAAGCAATGCAAACTCATAGTTTGCAGTGTAGGTCATTTGGGTTGGTACATAACTTTGGCCAAGATTAAATGATCTTGAATTTCTCGTGGCAAGATGTACTGAATAAAACTCCAACTCTGCTGTTAACTTCATAATTAATGATCCCAACATCAGTACAACATCACTTACTTACCTTTATCAAATATAAAACACTGTGTTTGGTGCTACTTTGTGCATTTCAAACCAAACATGATATTGGTAGGTAGATACAGGATTATAGAAAGTCACACTTGAATTACAAAATCAGTGCAAATTGAAATTAGAAATAGAGTAATAGAAATAAAAAACATGCAAATGAGACCCCCCCCCCAAAAAAAAACAGTTTATAATACTTATTACAGACTATGCCAGCCACTTAGTTATGGTGTTTCATGTATATATCCTGCCTGGTAGCATCTTGCACCCTGCTGTTATGTGCTGGATTGTCTCAGGGGCATCTCTGCATGGCCTGCACCTGGGGTCTTGCCCGGTGTGGTAGACCCCAGCCTCTACTGATCTTGTGCTCAGAGCTTGTTCCTGTGCTGCTGTGATTAGTGCCTCTGTGCTCTTTTAGTTCAACTTTGTCCAACCATTGGTAGGATTACTTTTTTACATCAGCCACTTCTATCTGCTGGTGGTACATGCTGTACAGAGGTCTGTTTTACCGTGATTGTTCCTCTTGATGCTCCTCTTCTTTCTTTGGTTTCTTCTGCCTGAGGGTTTCACAAAGCAATCGTAGGCATCTTCCTGATGTATTCCTGGATCTTTGTTGTGTCATCTAGGATAGTGGTTCCGACGGTCACTAGTCCTCGGCCTCCTTCCTGCAGCTTAGCGTACAGTCTCAGGGTGCTGGATTTGGGGTGAGACTCTCCATGCATGGTCAGGAGTTTTCTGGCCTTGATGTCAGTGCCTTCAATCTCCTCCTTTGGCCAGCTTATTATCCCAGCAGCGTATCCGATGACTGACAGTTCTGACTGCCGTCTCTTTCTTTGTTACCATCTGTCTATACTCCACTCTCCACTTCTCCAGTGTTGCTGCTGTAGATCAGTGTGGATCAGTGAAATCTTGTTCACTCCTGGCATACAGCTTGATGTTGTTAATAATATACACACACATTCTTTCTTTTTTTTTTTTTAAAGTCTTAATCTCAAGAACTTCACTTTGGTTAAATAAAAACCATTTACTGCTGATGTTTTGATGCCAAACACCACTCAGCGCCTTTAGAGGGCCTGTAGAATCCATTCCTTGGGTTAGAGCATTTCTGGCACTGCAAGGCCTGCCATAATGACATAGCTTTTCAGCATCACTTTAGGTATATAAAGATAGCTGTGCCTACATTTACAGTTATCAGAGCAAATTCATGCCATACATAGAGCCATAACCTTGGCATGAAGAGAATGATGAGCTTTATGTTCTGAGCATGTGTATGGGAGGGTTGGGGGGTGGGTTCAACCACAGTACAGCAAGTTCATTAATGAACCGAGTCAACCAATCAGACTATTGGCAGCTTATCAATACCTTTCTCACAGGTCACAGGGACATTTCATTTAGCCTGAGAGGAGATAATGGAAAACATTCCCTTTAATTTGTCAGAGGTCTTTTCAGTAACAGGGAGGCCAACACACACAGAAGAGAGGCCGAGAGATCTGAATCTACTCTAATTAGCATGTGTGATGTGCTGTGTGTGTGTGTGTGTGTGTGTGTATATATATACACACACACACACACACACACACACACACACACACACACACACACACAGCCAGTAGTGCTCTGATGGGGCGATACGGTGCTACAAGGTTTTTGAGATGTTCTGGTGGATGTCTGATTGGACATCAAATGATGCGACTGAGGCCACAGATGAGTGGTGGTTACCACTTTATCTTGTTCAGCTTCATCTATAAACTAGTATAATAAGACTGAGTGCCACTGTGGAGTCCTCTCACCACAAACACAATCTTGTCTTACTCAAACAGCTTTATTTCTTCTACACACACACACACACACACTAACTGCATAAAGGCCGTCTTCTCATGCACTCTTGTATCTTGGTGTTTGGTTGCACATAGTAACTTGTAAACACCAATCATTGTGGTAGAGGTACATGTGCAAGGTACCCAGGTGCCAGCACGCTCCTGCTTAAATGAGAAGAATCTGATTAACTCACGGGCAGCAGCTGCACCAATGAACCCCTGCAGCAGAGCAAAACCACATGTTACTGCTCCAATTAGTTTTAAGAAAAAAGAAAGAAACAATGTTTATCCATTAATTTTACTGCATTCTTGAGCAAGGCATTCAAACTGGGGCATCTCCTGGCCAATTGCTGTGACTGTACTCCCGAGTGTTCAAAAATAGTATCGTGCACTCAGCGAAACCCTCAATTTTGAGAAAGGTTAAAAAATGCTTATCTACCAATAAAGTAATTAGCGCTGACTCTTTCTTCCGGCCTGCAACGTTCTGCTTTGCCCATCATTTGTGGTGCCAAAAGCTTTGAAAAGGCAGCTTCTTATTCATCTCCAGCCTTAGTCATCACTCATCATCGTCTGTAGCACCTCCACCAGGAAAGTCATTTTTTAAATAAATGCAACTCTTTCAGTGCCTCCCAGAATCCTCTCAATCTGACAGGCACCTTATGCCAAATCATCTCTTTCTGTAATGAATAGTCTGCTGGTGACAGAGTAATTTCACTCACTGGATATTGCAGAACATCCATTTTATTTCATTTAGACACTCATTCATCCACAGAGGTTCAGATGTGCAGCAGTCACTGTCCCTCTCCCAGCACAGAATGCACTAAGACATTTTTACATCAGCGTTCATAAGAAAAATAGAGATGATTACATATAAACAATTGTTTAAAACTCATCTGCAGAAGTGGTATAAGCAAGGGATGTGCAAGCAGAGGGTCTTTTAAGTTGGCTGTAATATGTACAGTACAATTTAGGAAGAGGACTTCTACAAAGTATTCCCAAAAGCATTTTTAGATTTCTGCTTCTTCTCCCTATGTGAGAAATTAGGTCAAGTTAAAATGCATATTTTTCTTCTTCCCCCCAATGTGGCCCAGAGGAGGAGATGTGCCCCAACCGTCTTCATAAATTTTTGTGGCAATCTCACTGTGGAAGTAGAGAAGGGTGGGTGAGCAAATGGATACAACACAATCTCCCAGCACCGCACAGGAGGCAAATACAGCATCAGAAATGTGTGAAGTTGAGAGTTTTAAAACTTTAGAAAAGGTTTCTCAGATAAAAAACATCCTTCCTGAGGAAAGAGAAGAGAACTTGTGTGACTGCAGTTCACTCTGTGGCAATAACTTTGACACGATAGCACCCCACTGAGCCAGAAGTGGATGTGCTCGTGATGCTGCTTGGAGAGTTGGTTGGAATCCAGTATGACTTGTAGTTGGGGTTGCAGTTTATGTATGTAGAAAAACTAACCATGGAACAGCCAATTTCTTTCTGACAGGATTATATTTGACAATGTCCATAAAGTTAATGTGACTAAGTTATTAAAAATTGTTTGCTTAAGTAGCTTAGACACCATCCATCCACTCACTTCTGGGGGCTGGAGCCTATCCCAGCTGATGTAGGGCTAGAGGCAGGGTACACCCCGCACAAGTCGCCAGCCTGTCACAGGGTCGACAACCGACAATGGGCAATTTAGAATCACCAATTAACTACATGACTTTAGACTGTGGGAGGAAACCCACACAGATGCAGGGACAACATGCAAACTCCACAGAGAGAGAGGGGAAGGGGGCCAAGGTGGAATCGAACCCAGATGTTAGTCTAACTGTGAGGCAGCAGTGCTAACCACCTAGCTTAGACACCACATGGATTTTTTAACAGACTTAATGTACTGATTTATAATGCTGGTGGCATTACATTTTCTATGAGTCCAGCTGGCAAACTTTTATCGAACGTGATATTTAAGCTGCCCACGATTGCTGCCTATCTGCAAGCCGCATTGCAACCCACGCCCACAGCGGCTCCTTTTAAGCTGTATCTGGTTTAATTAATGCCAGTTTTGTATCGGGGGTTCTTGCTACTGCTGTCACAGTCTTAGTATCTTAAACTGCTGAATTAATATATTCACACATACACTTTTCCCCATAACTCAAGCAAATGTTTATTTTGCTACATTTTTAGATTTAAATGCTTGGAATTCACTTTTGGAGATTTCTGTTATGGCAGGTCCTGCCTCACCGTGGAGATGTTGAGCGATTTAGGCCACAAGGTGTGACTTGTCTACAAGTCTTCCTGTCTCTCAGTCTGTATGTTGGCTAGATAAGTTGTCTGAATGGGGAGCGGCTATTTTAGTATCTGCTCTGCTTTCATTAATATCCCTCTGCTGGGAGACAAACTAATGAGTCCTGGCTCACTGATTGCTACATCACAACTTTTGTGCGTCACCTCAGACACTTTTTGTGCTACATCACAGCAGGCGCACTTCATCACACGCTGTGAACTACATTCACTGGAAATGCAGGAGGCTATTTTAGACTGGAGTGAGATTTTATTTTTATTCCAATTTTTTTTGTCTCTTTCGGAGGTGCAGAACAGACAGGAGGAAAGACTGGTGAAAATGCCCTCGCTGATATTTAAATAAAGATGACATTTAGGATATTGGGGAAATGGTGCTCACCTTTCAATAGCATTAAGAAAATCTTGTCATATCTGGTGGGAATGATGCCCAATTCTGAAATTAATTCCTTACTTTTACAAAGATTTACATTTTTTTCAGATATTTGATTACTTTTTAAACTTTTTAAGGTGAAAGAAAGGACAACTCACCTGCACTTGGACCAGGTTTGGGGATGTAATATAGAAAGGAGAGAAATCAGGCTGACAGAAGGAACCTTTGCAGTGAGCTTTCAGATTTCAAATGGCTGCACCAGACTTAAGACCCGAGGCATCTGGAAACAAATAAACAACAGCAGCTGGTCTCAGAAGGAAAAGTGGCATGGCTTGGCTTTCTAAGCAGATGCTGGCCGGCCAACATCTGTCTCCTTATAACAGTACACATTTGTGTTTCAGGGTCATTCTATCTGAACTGAACTAAAACAAACCCATTTTTACTGACACTGTCTTGTTTTTGTTGATGTTGATGGCAAATATGATTTTTAAAAAAACTGTACATATAGCATCTGGTTTGAGTTTTGTGGGGTGACATATTTTAGTACCTTGAAGACACACTTATTGTTAAATGAAAGAGAAGTGAGAGAACTTTTCTGATGTGGGGTCCAAAGAGAGGAGAAATACCATCAGACACTGCGGCATGAAAACCATTTGAACAGGTGTGTAACTGATTATCCACAACCTGTTTGATGTTTTGAAATCCTGCAGGTCAGCCATATTTAATGAGAATGAATGAATGACTGCACACCTTTGATTTCTGGTGATGTTTGGTTTTCATTGACTGTCTATTAGGCACATTTGGGCCTATATTTTTGGTCCCTGTGGCTCCGTTACAGCGCTAACAAATGTTCTGTGAGTCGGATGTGGCTCAGAAGTCCAGAGGCTGGGTTAACATGGTTTATAGCAACAACTGTATGGGCCAGATGTGGCCCAATTGTTGCAGCACGCCTAACATCTGGCCCATACAGTATAAGGCAGACCTGTGGGTGAATCTTGGCAGCCAGACTCACCCTGAGTGTCAGCACCATCAGTCGAGGCTAAACATGGCTTACAGAGAACTGTAGATGTATTTGGGCTGATCGTTAGGTGCTATCTCCATCTTCCTTGTGCCTTTATATGTGCAGTAAAGGGTTCTAACATTTTTATGACTTGTCAGTTGGCAGAAACTAAGAGATGTGAGCACAGTTTATAGCACAGAAAGAGATGCAAAGATGCCGTCAGACAGTAGAGAAGAGAAAACAATGCAGGCCTGATGCTATGCGCAAAGTGTTGGAAACAAAGAGAATCAGGGCAGAAATGTTGCAAATAAGAAAAGCTGTCAGTCTTCTAAATTTTAATCTTTTATCTTGATTGCCTTGCAAGATTGCCTTTCACTCTGCTGCAGATAAAGCCTGTTCAATTGGATTGAAGTGAACAGAGATAATATCCCATCAGTGGCATGAAAAGGGCTGCGGCACACCAGAGTGGTAGACGTGTCTCCGGCCATTACCCACCTGCTGTATTAGTTATGTAACCCTACTCCGCCTCAACACACCACCCATGACAAGAGGTGACCGGAGGTCACACACACACACACACACACACACACACACACACACACACACACACACAGTCTAGTTTCCATTACTTCAGAGGACATTACATTAAGTTAAATTCAATTTCCTGCAGGCTCATTGCAACCATAACCATATTTAACCCATAATCTTAACCTAAAGCTAACGTTCTCTTTTCTTTATTCTTTAAAATTAAAGAATTTATACCAACAGAATTTTTGCTCCAAAGGAGAAGTCACATTTCCACAAGATTTGTGTCCCCATAATATAACAACTCAATGGAAGTACACACTTGCACACGTGGGTGAACATACACACACACACACACGCGCACACACACACATATCACACACACACACACACATACACTCTGAAGCAAGCTAATAATATAGCTCTGTGTTAAAACTCTCACAGAACATCCTCACCGCTGTCTCCGGTTTGACTGCAGTCTCCATAGTAATGGCATCTGTGTCCATGGCAACCACGTCTGTGTCACTGCTGGTGACACAAGCAGCCCCCAAAGTCACTTCCTCGTTCACTCATTTATCACGCTGTGTAAAAACAAATGCTAAGCAGCACAGGAGCAAATGAAGAGTTTATCAGAAAGAAAATGAAAACTCGTGTGGCAGCAGAAATATCTGCTCGTTAACAGTTTAACATAAATGAATAAAGGTGTGATGTCATAACCGCACAGCAAAACTGGAACTTGTGGAGAGAAAAAAAAAACTTTTCTGGGGTAAAATCAGAAAACTTTTAAAGTTTTATTTTTATTTTTTTTGGTCAGATCTGACTGGTTTTTAGATTCCAGTGATGAATGAAATCAAAGTCATGCTTCTCTGCATAACTGCCTTACCAAAATGGCTGCTAAGTGGCGATACTGTGCTGTGATAGGCAGTGTGGCTCACACGGTTTGGACCCAAATGCAGGACTCCAGAGACTGAACTTGGCTCAAGGCAGATTTATTAAAAGAACATAAATCACAAACACAAAGGTGTCAAACAAGAAGTAAGGATCTCACTGGAACAGGGAGGCACACTACTGCGACTGAGGACGACGACATGACAGTGAGCAGTGGATATGAACACAATCGTGAATCGTGGACGGTTATTAGCCTCTAGTGTATTTTACAGTAAACAGGCTCTGATTTCAGATGCAGCCTCAGAGGGAACCCTTCTGCTGAGTTCCAAGATGACAAGTTTCTTGAATCTGGAGAAATCATGGAAGTAAACACGGTGCTATTGCTGCGATGACACGTCTTTGCAATGTGTATGCATTTAAATGCAAGCTATCTGAATACAGAAGCCACCATTATTTGACAGAGTGCTCCTGTCTGATAGGAGGATTTTACCAGAAGTGAACTAATAGAAAGAACTTAGTTCCCAATAAAAATGGTGAGAAAGGTTTTGATTAAAAAAAAAAAACTGTCTCAATGCAGCTGCCTCTTTTAGTGTAGTGATACAATTAGTCAGCTAAGTTAGCACTGCTCAGCGTGCTAATGTTAGCAGGCTAACACTCAACGCTGCATACTTTAATTGCTGTATCTGCTGTATCTTTGATTAAAGTGTATGCACAGCAAAGTTGTGAGAAAAACAAAAACAAATTGTGTGTTTCACAGTATTGGAAAGGTCCGGCAAACAGAAAATACCCAATAATATTTCACTAGAAGTCGGAGTCTTCATAAAGGCCGTTTAAAGTTAAAACTGGCACGACCTGTGACTGTTGTCACCACAATAGTTTGGCTGCAGGATTGGGAGTAAAGCAGATTTGGTTGCTCGTAAATCCAGATGCTGGGTAAGATTAGGATTAGGAAGTTTATTTTACAACTGTAAAGGTTTTAATGTGGATCTTCAGGTTGCTCACCATGTCACATGCGTCCCATCTGCATTCTGACCCAGTTTTCTGCTGCGTGTTATCTTTATAACCTCAGAGTTTTAAGCTCGTATGCTAATATAAAAATCACTCTGAATGGAAACATTATATAAATGCTTGGGGCACAAATTGCAACAGATGCGTACTGCAGAGTCAGTACCCAGCACTTTGCATGTGCATAATATTGTGCAAAAAAGTTTGCTGGAAATCATCCAGAAGAAGTGAAAGGCAAGAATGCATGTAAGAGACTTCATATGAACAGTAACATTTTCTATGCAACTGTTAGGTAATGTTAGTATCACTGCTGTCTTACCTTTTGGCCTTCACTAGTTATCTGGACTGCAGGCTGCACTGACTTCTGTGTTAATGGATGACTGTGCAGCTGTGGACTAACACAGGAGATAACTGATCAGCGAGCAGAAGCAGTAACCCAAATCTGCCAACGTCCCGTCCCACATGACCGCGATAGAAATAGCACGGTTCTAGGTCGCTTTTTAATAATTGCAGAACTAACTTTCACAGCCCTGTGCCCATGTGTGAGAGTGTGTGACTGTGGGTGGGTGTGCTAATTTGTTGATATGTATTTCATTTGGGTGATTTTACCCTTTATCCAGTCATTTAATCACTTTTAGCATTTATTCAGTCAGAAAAACACATTAAGCTCCCTCGTGGAAATTACTAACATTACGAAAATCACAACAATAATGTGGGGTGGCCAAGATTGTGTTTTAGGCTTGAAGTGTGTGTGTTTGTGTGTGTGTGTGTGTGTGCATATATGTGTGTGTGTGTGTGTGTGTGTGCCCTGACCATTAAAAGTAAAACATCTTTCCCGTCCTGTCCTAAAAACAAGGTCAAAGACCTCTTGCTCAAACACTTCATTATGAACTAAACCAACACCAGCCTCATCAACACACACACACACACAAACACATGCCCGGGATGCTCTGAAGCCAGAGCTCGGTCCCATAAAGTGCGCCGCACATCGATTTTGTGGTCTATTTTGCAACAAGATGTATGTCCCTGCTCTAAGGAGTAATCGAGTGCTTTTGTCCTTGGCCTTGTTAAATTTCTCATCTCGCTAGTCGTCCTTCCTGTGACACTGATGAGGTCACAGCAGGACAAACAACTTCAACAAAACTGTGAGATCCTCTTCTGTTTAAATTTTCCAAACAACAGACACATTGTTTCAACAAAAAAACAAGAAAACAATATAACCCCCCCCCCCCAAAAAAAAAAAAAAAAATATATATATATATATACACACACAGACACATAATAAAAACTAGAAGAAAATCCTGCCATGAGAAATGCCAGTCACGTGCTGGTCACTCACTTTACTTTTTAGCCTGTTATTTATGGATCTCTTTAAAAACAGTGTTGTTCTCTACTGATGTACTGAATTATGTAATAGTTGAAAATGATTCATCTTATTTGCTATTATTTAATTACAAGCCGATTTACTGCAAGAAGAATGTAATAAAAATGTGTACTGAACTGAAAAGCCTAACCTAGTAATGGTAGTAGTACCACTGTATACATGTCCAAACAAGGGCCTGCATACACAGATACACAACACTGCACTCTTTCCACATGCGCAGTAGCTGAACTTAGGGTTAGTTTTTTGTGTGTTTGTTCCCCTGCAGTGGATACAGATGGCAGGAAGCTGAAGGGAGGCATCCAGAGGAGCACGGAGACGGGCCTGGCTGTGGAGATGCCCAGTCGGACCGTTCGGCAGGCCAGCCACGAGTCCATAGAGGACAGCATGAACAGCTATGGCTCCGAAGGGAAGTGAGTAACAAATTGTATGAAATCACAACTTTTTTTTTTAACACAAAAAAACAATGAAGAGAACACCACAAACTGTAGTCGGTTACATTGAGCGCTCTGACTCCACTGAACTGAAACATGTAACTGCATTTTCTTCTGTCTTTGTTTAACCTGCTTGGATGGCTGTTTGTTGCTGTTGGTTACTCTTTCTTTCTTTCTTTTAGCTGTTTAATAAAAATTTCCCATAAACTCATTGCAACTTTTAAAATACAACTGGATATGAACCAGCTGTTTCCATCTCTTATGAATCCCTGAGTTTGGAGCTGGTGGCTTTGGAAGTCCATGTCATTTTTATCCAAATGCTCAAGTAATGGATAGAATCAACTGAGGAAATCAACTATGGCAAAGTGGCACTCACTCCCTCAACCTTATATCCTTCCTCACTGTTAACATCATCCAAAAAAATAAAGGATTTGAGGATACACAGAGAATAAAAAAACTATGAGGGCATAAAAAAGCGCATGGTGCTATCATTATGCTCAACCACACCACAAACACTAATACAATACCAACCCTAAGCTAGGCAAACAAACTGCTGACACATCAACAAACAAACAAACAGAGCAATGGTATGGGAACTCAAGTCAGGAAAGAATTGGAAACATTTCCAAAGTATTTAACCCATTCAAAACATTCTACTCAAATCCCATCGACATGTTTCTTTGTGACTTGCTCTGCTTTCAATCAACTCTTTCATCCCCATGAACTCAAAACGATATAAAACTAATCTACTTACTCCTCATGGCAACAAGCAAATAAACTTCGTTGATTTGATAGACGACGACACAATGGAAACTAACCATATGCCATATGAAAAGGAAACATTCATACACTGTAAATGGAAACCACTGAAACTGATATGGAGATTGAAATCAATGGATAGCCAACGGGAATGCAAGTAGAATGAAAAGAAGTAAAATAAGCGAACTGCTCAACTCACCAACTCAAACCACTCATTCAACTCAACTATCCAAATGTACTGCTCTCCAATCAAAGGGCACAGCTAACGGACAAGCGGCTGACGTCCTCTTGTTTTGGCTTTGGCTTTTAAATGGAACTGCAGGCTTCACTTTATGGCTCTTTCACTTGTTCATTGAAATGCGAAGCGCTTCAGAATACAAATGTATGGATAATCCGCTAACTGCTAACAAAATATTAGCAGGCAAATGGATAATGTGTTTTGTATGTGCCTCCAAACCACCGCCAACTGATTCCTGGCTATGTTAAGAAACTGGAAATGGCGCTGGTAATAACTAAAAGCCTTGTAGCTGGAATGCAAACTAAAACTTATACCTATGATGAACATACTGGACTATCCTCAACAAACTGGTATTGAACTTCCTCTTCCCCAAATCACGATTCATATGGAATGGTATGGCACAACGAAACCATTAAAAAATTAAACAATTCACACAAAAATCACTAACGTGAACCAACAGCAAGCGCTCTGTGCATTCAATCACTCACTTCACTCAGAGAATATTTTATAAACCACCCACAGCTTTTCCATGTTTCTGCCAACTCAAACTTTTTCAGAGTCCAAAGTGTGAGTGAACTCTCAGCTTTCAACTCACTTGCTTTGGCTTTGCTTTCATAGTTTCTGCAACCTGTTTCTTTCAACTGTAGCTCTTTGGAACTGAAGTGGCTTCGATCTTATAGCTGAAATAAACTTCTCTTCAAACGGAAATATCTGAATTCTTTGAAATGCTTTGATGTTTTCAGCAAACCAAATCCAAACGACTAACTAACTCGTTTCAAGGCAAACTATCACAGAACTAATAAAATAACAGTTCAGCAAGCAAAGGCCAACTCTGATCCTTTTATATTGCTTCCAAACTTTATAGACAAGTGTTGGTAGCTGCAGGTGTGCTGATTGGAAAGCGCTATGACCATCCTGCCACAGCATTGGAAAGGCTTTCCTTCAACCACCAATTCACAGCTAGTAAACTTCCTTCCTATCACTTCATATTTGGACTTTGAAGTGACACAAAGGAAATGGAAATGGAACTGTCTCAGACACACGCTTTGTGGCTGTTTTAAAAGAACTAAATCATTCAATCCTCAACTAAAACAAACGAAACGTGTTTGGACACTGAACTCACTATGCTCTAAAGAATTCAAATGGCTCTGTTTCACAGCAAACAAAAGCAACTAAACTACAGAATATTTCAAATATTTTCAAGGACAATTGTTAGTTGAGGAGAGAAACTACAAACAAACTACTCAACAAAAAGATATTTCTAACAATTGCTTTACTGAAACAGAACAAACCACTAAAAGTAAATTACAAAACTAAAGTAGACAATAATCAAACACTTCAAAATAACAGTGTCACCTCTTCATAACAAAACAATATTATCCCTTTTCACTGCTTCCCCTCAATACTACTTTCATCACCATCAACATAAATCACTTCAAACTTAAAATGTAATCCAGATACCCATCCTCCATCAATTCAAACTTCAACTTTTTTCCCAAACAACACACTAGACAATATTTCTTTAACTAATTTACTCCACTGCATGAACACATACCAATGATACACATATGCACAGGTTTTTACTTCATTAGAAATTGAATTTGTTCAGTATGTGCACATGATAATTGATGCATTATGTTAATTGCATATACGCACAGCTTTAATATTTAGTGTATTACGTTCATGCACTATGCTCACAGAAACAGATACAAATGCATGCTGTCAGATACATTCACCAGTCTGCAGTCGATGTGAATAATACTGAACGGTACATGACAATGAAAGGTTCTTCTTGGAAACTTTGTTTCCTGGCATTCATGTGACTGTTCCTTTGACACATACCACCCACTGACATATTTATGTAGACGCCATCTCCCCAGAAAGGACAACGCACCACGTAAGCTGCCTCAGAATGACTCAAGGTCCACAGCAAAGAGCTCGAGGTGTTGGTCCAAGCATCCACGGGAAGTATACAAACAACACAAGGGACGAGATGAAGTAACGAGGTGTAAATTAGAGTTTGGGATTATCTTTTATCCATTAAAATTGGCATGTAATAATTTATAATCTGCCGCCATCTGAATTTAAATGACTAATTTAAATAATTGTCTTGATTATAGCGGAAGACTACCTTATGAATTATTTTGTAATTGGAGGACTGTTTTCCTGCTTAATCAGCAGTTAGTATTAAAGATTAGGCTTTGTGTCTTTGTGTGACTTTGCTCGAACAATCTAATAAATGAACTCAAAGTCAGCACGGGATGTCTGGCTGAAAAAAAAGATTTGCTCCTTATATGTACACCTAAGTACTCTTGTGAGATTGGGAATCGTTTAAAATTGAGCAACTGTAAAGTATAATAAAATATCAAAGTGAAGGCAAGGTGGAAAAGCACGTAGGTTAAAGAGGAGAAGAGAAGAAGAAGAAGAGCGAGGATAAAAGAGAGATAAAAGTTGAGACAAGGGGAGAATTTTATCTCGTGGGACTCGGAACAGCTGCAAACTGCATAATCCGAGAAAAAGGAGGAAAGAAAGAGACTAATGAGAACTCTGGAGAGAAGGAGGAGAGGTGAAAGGAAGAGAAACGACAGTGAGAGAGGGACACGTGTAGTTAATCTTTGCTGTCTTTGTTTGCTCACTCTCTAGTTGGGAACGTGGTAATGACTTTATTCAGAACCGACACACCCTCACAGAACCGGTCGCCCGCCAGCGGCTCTGAGTGGCTGTTAGAAAGCGATGAATTATGTGACATCTATTACTTTCTCTACTCACTTCGATGTTTTTTGAGTGATGAATAAACTCTCCGCAGAACCAATAGTCACATGGCACATTTGTCATTAAACACAAGTGCTGCCAGTGTCCAAGTTGCGAACAGTTGATTGTTCAAGTTTATGTAAGTCTGAAGGTTGTATTTCACTCACAGCTGTCGTTTAGACTGGAGACACACATTTGTAAACAGTGATACAGCATGTCTGTGTGAACTTGCACATAGTGTACGATGCCGTTCACAGGCGCACAACCGTTGTCTACCTCATAGCCCTCTCTTCAATGACAGCCATTTCCTAGAACTGTAACAGAATTCTTCACAAATGCATTTGACCACAAATACAGTACCAGTCAAAAGTTTGGCGTGATTGGTACTGGATCTTTCACGTAAGTTGCATATGCATGATTTTTTTTAAAAGAGAATACATTTACATATCATACTTTGAAGCCCAGTCAACCTACATGTATGATATATGGAAACGTACTGGGCCACATATCTTAATTTTTTAATTCAGGTGTTTTCCTTTCCTTTTCGATCAAGCTTATAGTTAGGGCTGGATCAGGTGACCCCGAACCATCCCTTAGTTATGCTGCTAGAGGCCTAGGCTGCTGGGTGGGGGTGGGGGGGTCCCATCATGTACTGTTTCTTTTTATTCACCTCTTTTCACTCTGTTTATACTTCACTCTGCATTTAATCACTAGCTATTATTAATCTCTGTCTCTCTTCCACAGCATGTCTTTTGTCCTGTCTCTCTCCCCTCAGCCCCGACTGGTCACAGCAGATGACTGCCCCTCCCTGAGCCTGGTTCTGTCGGAGGGTTCTTCCTGTTAAAAGGGAGTTTTTCCTTCCCACTGTCACCAAGTGCCTGCTCATAGGGGGTCGTTTTGACTGTTGGGTTTTCTCTGTATTATTGTAGGCTCTTTACCCACAATACAAAGCGCCTTGAGGCGACTGTTTGTTGTGATTTGTGGCTATATAATCTATAATATATCCTGTGGGTGCAATTGTATTTCTGTCCAAATAGTGTAATTAGAGAGATATTATTTAAATTTGTCAGTCAGTGGTATCCATCACTCTCATTGGAAGCTGCTTTATTTGCTTTCCTCAGAGTTGGGAAAAGTTTTACTTGGGACTTTTTTTTTTCTACCTGCCATTCATTGAAATCATTGTATGCAGTCTCCAGCTGCCACATTGCTGCTTCTTCTGAGGTACAATTGCTTGTGACCATGGGACGATATCCTCTAAAGTTATTTCTATGCTTGTGGTTTGTCCCTTATAGAGAGCAGTCTTGAACCTCAGGTGATAAACCTTTTAATTAGGCACAGATGTGATCGCAGTGCACCTCCAGCTCCTGAATGTTGCTCCTTAAAATTTGGAAGAAAAGGTGAAAATATGCACCTTTTGCCACTTGGGAACATATATGGAAGATTTTGGCCCTCGGGAAGGTATACATAGTTACATTGAGGGGGGGGGGTGTCAATCTGTGTAGACTTTAATTGTAGGGACAGAAATGGACCCCTGCTTTTGAGAGCGCATGGTTATATTTTATTTAAACATCATGTTAGACTCACAGAGCAATGTAAGAAATGTGCTGCAGTCTACCACCCGTGACAAATAAAACCGCGTGCACACACACACACACACACACACACACACACACACACACACACACATATTTAGTACCTGGCTGTTTGCCACCAAAGCACTCTGAATTGATTCATATACACATAAAAAACACACAAAATAAGGACACATGGGGTCAAACTCTGGAGCCAGCATCTGAGTTTAGTTTCAGGAAGCCAATTTAAATTTGGTGAATTTAACTAAGTTGAAAGCAGAGTGATAAATGGTGTTCACTTATCAGTTCTTTTTTTATTCTTGTTTTTTTCCCCTCCCTATCTCATTATTCCTCTAGATTGTTTTTGTCCCCATTCTGTTACTCCCCTCTTCCATTGTTCCATTATCTTTAAGTCTTTGACTCACTTTCTCTTGCTAATTAAACAGCACTGAGCACTGGTCATATTTAACCATCCGTAGCGTTGCCTGATGTTTTTTATTCACTCCCTCTGCAGTCTTAACTACAGTGGCATGTGCCTGGCGTCCGACGCTCAGTTCAGTGACTTCCTGGATGGGATGGGACCGGCCCAGTTTGTTGGGCGGCAGACTCTGGCGACAACATCCATGGGTAAGAGAGGAGCAATATTTTAAATTATTTTGCTAAACCAACACCCCCCTACAGCCAGTACAGTTATTTTAAATTCTATATTTATATGTCTACCTAATAGTACAATAAGGGAATTATTAGGATCTGAGGGTCACAGTGCCTAAGTACATCTTCTATATACAGTCCATAGTTTGAACTCCAGTTGGTCCTGTCTAGAAGCTGACCTGGAGTTACCAAGTAATCATGTACATTTTAGCGCCTTCTTACAAACTATATATATATATATATATATATATATAGTTAAATGAAAGGGACAAAAAAAGTTCTCCCAATAAAATAGGTCAGAAAATGAAAAATAAAAAAACTGCTTTACCCTCATAAAACTGAACCAATTGGCTCTTGAAAATCATTTTACTTTGGCAACGAAAGTGCCTCATAACTCAGAGCTCTTAATATTTTTTCCATCATCCCTAGCATTTATTCGTTTCCAGGCTGTATATACTGGATATATTGTATGAAGTCTGTCCTCTAAAGCAGTGATTTACTGTAAGTGGGTCAGTTTCCTCACTGGCAGCCAGACGGTGTCCTTGGCCCGACAACAGTGACACTGACTGGAGCAGCTCCACTCCAAACCTGCCGCCTGGTCCAACATTATATAATGTCAGAGGACCCAGAATAACTTGGCTGTCGTCTGAGCCGTGTCACTTTCAAAGGAATACATTTGTCATTTTGGGGACATTTGGTTCAAACTCTTCTGCAGAAGTTAGTTCTAATGAGTGAAATTATTAAAATGTGCACATAATTTAATATGAAAAATGCAGTAATGTTAAAATAGACAAAAGCTTGCTTTGATTATTATTGTCAGAAAAGCACACGGCACAATGATTGCAGAGTAGATATGGTTGATTTGTTTACCTGCTTACTTATTTATCAGTAAAAGATTGGACTCTTAGATGTTTTACTACCTTTACTGCCTTTTTTCTGCGAGCAGCCACATGATGAGAAAAAGGAAGTGAAAGTGCTGAGAGTAAACCTAAACTAAAACCTGAAATCCATAGTTTGGACTCCTGTCTAGAAACTTACTCAGGAGCTAGAGCAGGTCATCTACTTATTGGAAGGTTGGTGGTTCGCTTCCTGGCTGCTTCAATCTGCAAAGTATCCTTGGGCAGGATACTGAACCCCAAGTTGCTCTCCAATGCATCCGTCGGAGTATGTGTGTGAATAGTAAGCACTGAGCTGTAGAAGGAAGTGCTCGTATGTATAGCTAAATGCAAACGTGTTGTATAAAGTGCTTTGAGTACCTATTGTAAGCCTAAATATTCAGCCACTAACTAACTTTCTTTTTTCATTCTTTGTTAGTGTGGATTTCTGTTATTTATGCTACTTGCAAACTTTCTGAGACCACAAAATAATCATCACATTAAAAGAAAGAAGAAGCTTGGACACACTCGCTCACCTCCTTCATCTACGTTTTTTAACCAATCAGGTGATGTAGAGATTGGACTGATGGAGCGGAACGGGGGACTGGAGGTGGAGGTGGTCCAGGCCAGAGGCCTCACCATGAAACCAGGTTCAAAGGGACCCCCAGGTTAGTCTGTGATGAGCCACTGAGCTCTGTTTTTCAGAGAAAAACATGAGATGTTCCAAATGTAACATTTATAAGGCTGCTTTACTGCTGTTCCTACTGCACATGAATACTTCACAAGGCAGCAAATAGAGTTAGTTTCATATACACAACAGCCTACAGGGCACCTTTAATACTAATGGAATATAGCTTCCAAAAACATAGTTTTGGGACTTGAAAGTATAAAAAATACAGGAGTGAACAGGGGGCAATGGAGCAGAAGCAGGTGAGACACTAAATAAGTAAAAACGGCTTTTGTCTCTGTTTATGCAGAAGTGAAATGTGCATCTTGTTGCTCTGACTTCAGTTGTTAATCCATGTGTTGTTAATCCAGTTGTTAGTCCAGTGTTAAACAGGTTAAAATGATCATGTTGTTAACTTTGATTGTAATAAAGCAGGCATTTATCTCAGCTGAATAAAAGCAAAACTGCATCATCAGAATGGGACTAAAAAAGGATCTGGGTAAAACTATGAAGGAGAGATAAAAGAGAATAGGAAAATAAATGGAGCCAAGCGCAAACAAAAGTCAAAGGAGAGACAAATGAGCATAGACCAATTTATTGTAACTGAAAGAAAAACATGAAAATGACAAGAGAGGGAGAGAGATAAAAGGAACTCCATATACAGTGTAAAGACAAAGGAGATGCCTACTGTCTAATTTTTTCCTATCTTGTTACCAAGCATATTGGACAAAACCCTATGAACTGTTTACGCTTCTGTTACATATCACGAATGTTTGACTCCAGGACAAGTACACATCAGAATGTTGTTAGCATAACCACGTTATTAATAGGCCATATTTCTTCTTGAAAGCTGTACTACTAACTGCAATTAACCAAAAAATACAGTTTCTTTCTGACAAGTGATATCATAAAAGATAAGAGTGATGACAATAAACTTGTTTGTTTGACTTTTACCCATAATTTTTGCAACTCCAGAATTACCACTAGAAAAGCTGTGTGTGTAGAATAAACAGTCAAATCTGATTTTGCACAAAGGTTAGATGGAACATCCCTACCAATATGTGGGCAGGAGCATTTGAAGGTTACACATTCACATCTTATAGTTTCGTGTTAGGTTTGTTGATATAATTACACAACACTGCGGCTCAGTGCTGGCACAATCAACACTAAGGACACACTAAGCAAAGAACAACAATTAAATTTTTACTACCATAACAAATAAATATATCTGCCAGTATGCACAGCTGACACTGCCGTGCATGCATCAGTACAACAACATGACTGGTGTTAGTGGTCATATAGAGGCTGTCTTTGCAGAAGAAGAAGGAGAAGAAGGAGAAGAAGAAGAAGAGATATATTTTAACCCCCAAAAACCTCATTTTCCTGAACCTAACCAATTAGTCTTTTAGGGCCTTTAGCAGTGAGTTAAAAGTGAAGAGCGGATTAAAACTAGTTTATTCAGCCACTGAAAACAATGCAAATACACAAAAGTGTAACGTACTCCACAGCTACAAGTCCAGCTTCCAAATTCCAGTTGGGCTTTATGAGGACCATTTCTTCTCAGCTGATGTGTCATGGCGAGCTGTAAAGGCCCTCGATACGTGACACATGCCCGAGAAAAGTGTCGGAGTTTCTTTTCGTTTCAACAAGATGAGCATAATGAGACATCTGAAGAAAAACCTCCCAGCTGATAGCATCAAATCTACTTTAGGAGCCACATTCTCCAAATTACATGTTTAATTACTTACTATTGTAATTCTATTCTTTCTTTCTTTCTTTATTCAAACACCATTTGATTCCTCTTCTTTAGGAGATGACTACAGTATTTTTCTCATTAATAACTATTATAATTTTTTAAATCATTTAACTTTTTTCACAAAAAATTTTCCATTCATTTTCTTTTTAAACTGCTGCTGTGTCCACAGTGTTCACTCTACAGCCTTCATTTCACCCTCAAAATGTAGAGTCACTTCTCTAGTTTCAAATAATGTGTGTCTCAGCCCTGACAGATGTAAACTTTTTAAACTGTGAGGATCCAAATAGTGGGAGTACCGTCCAACTCCTCCATTATGTTCTTTATGTTTTCATTTTAGGGAGGAGATGTTCTCAAGACCAGAAAAGAAACTGCTCCCATGAACACATTTTTTATCTCAGGGAAAGGAAAAATACACTGCTGTTTAGACCATGTCCTTTTGACAGTCATAGTTTAAAGATTATTTTTGACAGGAGCTATGGTTTAACAGAGGTTTACCACAGAGTGACTGCATTTCAGCAGTTAGGCAGGGCACCTGGCAGCTGTTTTCAGATTTAAATGTGCAGGAGCATTCTGATTGGCAGACGGAACTTTAAACTGATTGGTGGATTTGTCTTCAGCATGCAAGTGGTTCAAAGCTGGGCTCTTGGTCTCAGACACCTTCAGCATCCTTCTGACTCTGAATTTTCTTTTTACATTAATGAGCTCTGTTCTAATGTATGTTTTGAATATTGTGATTTAGTGTTCAACTTTAAATCTTTTTATATTAAATTGCATTATAAACACGTTTTAATACAGTGTTGCAAATATACATATATATTTTTTTTTAACAGTATGTTACTGAGTATCCTTTTCTATAAATTATGTTCTATTATTACTCAGTTTGGGATACACAACAGAAGTAAAGCCCCAAATACTTGAAATAACAGTAGTTAAAGTGGATACTTTTGGCACCAACATTGATCTTTAGCAGTAATTCGTTCTTGCTTGCCGTCCTTAACAATGAACTGTTTCTATTTTCAGTATTTGATTTTTCTGCAAATGTGGTTTTCAAAATGTGATATAGAGGAGCTCATATTGAAATTAATATTTACGATGACAAAAAGTTAGATTTTGGAGCAATTTTTTTCTACAAGTTTATTCAGTTCATTTTGTTTTCCTAAAATCTTTTTAAGTAGGAAAGGTAAATGCCACTACTGCTACTTAAAATACATTAATAAAACTTTCAGTTCCATTAGTGTCTTATGCTTATTTAGTCTGCAGCTCTAATAGCGCCTACTCTTAAACTTAACATATAAGCTCTGAACCCTTGAAATTTTCAGGAGTCACTAACAATTCACAGATTTACGTTTAACTTATGTGTCTGCTGTCATTCCAGCGGCCTACATTAAAGTTTACCTTCTGGAGAACGGCATCTGTGTGGCTAAGAAGAAGACCAAGTCAGTGAGAAAGTCTCTGGATCCTCTCTATAACCAGGTCCTAGTATTCTCCGAGAGCCCACAGGGGAAAGTGGTGCAGGTAAGCTACACCTAACATGATGTGCCATGTGGTTTATTATACGGAACAAGCTGAGAAGATGTCTCTGGAAACGTTTCATTTGGACATGGGCAGACAGAAAATGCGTACTAACTAATCTATTGTTAGCCTATCATGTCATGGAGCCATACAATATTGCATGGAAGTGCTGAAAAGGAGGTTCAGTGAGTTGCAGTCTAAGGTGCTTTGACAGTTAGTAAGCAGTCTGTGTAAACTTAGCACAAAAAGTGCAGAAATTTGTATTTGGTCGATTATTTCTTTGTTGTAACGATGCTTCTTGGCAGTAAATCATACACTGTTGGAAAGCTTGTTCATTTCCCCTTAAATGGAGCCACGTTTCTAAGAGGTTCTGGGTTTTTCCTGGTTGAGCAGAAGAGTTGAGTGTATCTTCTTTGCCAGTGCCAAACAGCTTATTCTGCTGTTGACTCTTGCCAGTAGCTTGCTTGCTTAAACTTGCTTAAAGCATGGCAAATGGATTCTTGCACAGATTTGTGGACCTTGCACAGAATCAGTGTCTTCCATTCCAACCTGCCCACCACCATGGGCAAGACCAAAGAGCCTTTCAAAGGCTTGTGCAGGTCTACAATCAGGGAAAAACTGCACACCTGCACAAGGTTAGAATGGGCTACAGGACCATCAGCAAGACACTTGGATGGCAAAACCTGGCGACCAAGTACAGGACACGTCTTACTGCTGTGCTTGCCAACAGTGGTTTCTCCACCAAGTATTAAATCATGTTTTGCTTGGGAATCAAATAATTATTTCGGTCAATGACATGCAGATTAATTTATAACTTTCATGTACTGTATTTTTTTCTGGATTTTTGGTTGATATCCCGTGTCTCTCCATAAAATTAAACTACCATAAACATGACAGAATGTATATAAGTGAACAAACTTGGTTTTTCAAAATTCATCCAATAATTCAGTGACACCTTTTGCAGTCTGGATGCTCGGGCAGCCATATGTTCCCTGCATAGGATAGAGGTGATCACTACACTTTCGTATTCATTTGCAGTCACTGCTCCCCCAGAAGGCGACGTGCTCATCCACACTGCGGCCCTAGAAGGGTCTGCTGAGATTTTGACCCAGTGGGTGTGCCTTGCTCTCTCTCCAGCCTTAGGTGACACCCTTCTGTGTAGCTGATTATTCTACTTAGCAACTAGGCCGTTGTACTGAAGGCCAGAGAAAGGCACAGACCACAGTGGCAGAGAGCCTTTGTGTTGCAGCTTGTGAGTTGAGTGGCTGTGGCTGCTGTTCTGTGAAGACGAGGGTGTTAGATGATTTAAATGTTCTGACTTCCTTTCTTTTGTTTAGGTTCCAGGTTTTTATTGTGCTTTTCTTCTGATGGGGACAAGCGGCTTGACTGTCTCCTTTAGTTATATTACTTTATAAAAACATATTTGCCTTCTTGTCTCCTTTTCAACCTGGACACTTTTTGTTACTTCCCCAAACCTCCTGGACCTCTTGTGGAATGTGACACATTAAAATGGCGCACACACCATAAGCCACTAAATCACACCCCCCAGAGGAGGGATCAAGAGTTCAGGTTTTGCCTTTCATTTGTCATTTTATGTAGCTGAAGCTGACCGGCCTATTATTGGTTTTGCAGGTATTTATAAATAAATTATAGGGCAAAGTGGGGAGGCTAGAAATATCAGGGGAGCACCAAAATAATTGCAATTCAAGACAAGACATTTCACTCAAGACCACATATGTCAAGTGTCAAAAAAAGTAATTAGCATTAACTGTCTGGAAGCAATAATGTCTTTGAAAAATTAATTTGGTAATCCATTTTACAGTTGTAGCAATACTGAGTCTGGTCTAGAACCGTGCCACAGACACACCAGGGAATATGAGAAGGAATTTTCTCAGCCCACCCACATTCTAGGCTCCTCTGACTTCCTCCTAAATATAAGATGAATTCCAGAAAGATCATATGGACAGATTGATATAAGCTGTTAATCACTCTGCTGGCTATTTTGTGATTTTGTGGAAGACATTTGTGTGGTATAGAAGAGATGTTAAAAACCAGAGGATGACATCATTTACAGTGAGAATCTGACCTGAGCTGATTCTGGCTGAGCTTCAGCATTAAAACTGTCACAAATAACCAACTGAGAGTGATTATGGCAGACTTAGACCTTTCCATCCTATATGTGTCCCTTTAAAATAGTCTATTGTTTTTGTGTATTGTTTTTCTTTTCTTGTATTTTTTATGCCATTCATGCTGTTGTTTCAATCCTGCTATAATCTATTTACAGTCATGTTTCGTCCTCATGGTTGAAACAACTGTGTGTTGTAACCTTAAGTTTTCCAGGTTCACTGTAAAAACTGTAATTTACCCTATTAATTTTATGGAATTATCCTGTACAAAAACAGAACAAAAACAACAAAACTAATATTTTTTTAAAAAGAAAAGGATAAGTGGAAGAGAATGGATGGATGAAAAATGAAATAAATACAGTTTTTGTAATTTTACATAGATTTGTTTTTACCACAAAAATGTTAGGCAGAAAAAATGTTTCTTTTTTAGAAGTGTGTAATATCGCTATCTATAATTACTATAATTTCTATAATCATTTCATAGTAATTCTGTATCTTTAAAAATGGTTAATAAAATGTTTTAAATGTAGAATATTAACATTTCTATTAATTTTAAAATAATTATTAATATAATTTGATATTTTATATAGATTTATTCTTAAGGTATTCACAAGTTTAATGAGAAGGTCAACATGTTTGAACATCAGTGTTAAATGCCTGTAAATTTACAGGTTTTCATCATTAAAAATATAATTTTGTAGATACTTGCTTTTCCAGTGAAACTATGTAACACAAAAATATCAAAATATTTTTGTAATATGCAGTTTGTTTTTTTGGATTTTTTTGTAATGTAAAAATATCAGTAAGAGGTAAAAGGATTAAATCAGGAGCATTGGGCAACCAATCATGGGGTTTTCTTTTGTCTTAGAAACACGGGGTGTAGGTCGGCAGTCTGCTGTATCAACAGCATCTTTCTTTCAAATCTGCAAATATGCAGGAAGGAAACAGACTTAACACAAAGAGGCCATTGCAGATTCTGGGACACTACAAGAGGGCAGTGTGTAATGTTCAACATTTTGGAAGAGAATATGAAGACTTTAATCAAATAGTCAGCACTAAAGGGAAAAATTCAGGAGAGGTAAATGAGCCATTTATATACACTGCTCAGAAAAATTAAAGGAGCACTTTGAAACCACATCAGATCTCAATCAGAAAAATTCATGGTGGATATCTACACTGATATGGACTGGGTAATGTACTAGGAATGAGGTTCACATCATTTCATGAAAATGATCAGCCTACAGAGGCTGAATTCAAAGACACTTAAAATCAAAGTGAAAAAAGGATGCAGTAGGCTAGTCTTGTTTGACAAAATTTCATTGCAGCAACTCACAGTGGTTTTCAGTAGTTTGTGTGGCCTCCATGTGGTCGTATGCATGCCTGACAGTATTGGGGCATGCTCCTAATGAGACAACAGTTGGCATCATTCCTCCCAGACCTGGACCAGGGCATCACTGAGTTCCTGGACAGTCTGAAGTGCAACCTGGCAGCGTTGGATGGACCTGAGCAGAATGTCCGAGCAGGTGTTCTACTGGCTTTAGGTCGGGTGTGCACAGTGGGGGTGAGTCAGATATCGTTGGCTTATCCTCCAGAATACAAACTCTTCACCACATGAGGCACCAGGAGAAACCCAGGACCCACTGCACCAGCGTAGGGTCTGACAGGTCCAAGGATTTCATCCTGATACCTGATGGCAGTCAGGGGGTCATTGCCTAGAGGTCTGTGTGTCCCTCCATGGACATGCCTCCCCAGACCATCACTGACCCACCACCAAACCAGTCGTGCTGAATGATGTTACAGGCAGCATAACGTCCTCCACGGCTTCTCCAGACCCTTCCACGTCTGTCACATGTGCTCAGAGTGAACCTGCTCTCATCTGTAAAAAGCACAGGATACCAGCAGTGGACCTGCAATTCTGGTATTCTATGGCAAATGTCACGATATTGAGCAGTGAGCTCAGGGCCTACTAGAGGACATCGGGCCATCAGGCCACCCTCATGAAGTCTGTTTCTGTGGCTGATGGAGGTCATGTTGTAGCTCTGCAGTGCTCATCCTTTTCCTCCTTGCACAAAGGAGCAGATAGCGGTCCAGCTGATGTGTTAAGGCCCTGTCCAGCTCTCCTTGAGTAGCTGCCAGTCTCCTGGAATCTTCTTCATGCCCTTGTGACTATGCTGGGAGACCAGTGATGGCATAGTTACCTTGACTCGTAAAGATTCTTGGAAAACAGGTTATTTCTTCATTTTTGTATATAAGCCCTTCATAAATCATGTTGACTGCACGCTATTTAACAATATAAGCAAAGACATTACACATAAAAGCACAGAGAGACATCGTTAAGGGCAGCATTTCCTCTTCTACATACTGTCTGGCCAGTTTCTTCAGCCCCCCCCTTGCTGGTTTTGTACCAAAGTCCAGCTTTTGTTGATTGGGTGCTGGGGGGCCTCCTGCATTAGCCGCAGTTCTGCTTTGCTCCACCTGGTGGGACTCGCTCTGTAAGTGTGACTGTGTCGTGCTGTGACTCCAGATGTTTCTTCAAACCTGACGTAGTGTTTTTGAAGCTAGAGAGCACTTTGTCACCAGCACAGAGTGCACAGCTGCCCTTGATGTTGTCATCTTTAGCTGACACAAACTCACAATATTTCCTGTATTTCCAGCTAGAAAACACACATCTCTCTCCTCCCTCCATTGCTTGCGTTTGTGTCGCTGTGTGCTGTTATTGTACTCATGATGAAAACGTCGCATCGGCCAGACATCACTCCCCAAGACACAAAAAGAAAGCAAAAATATATCTTTGTACTGAGGAAAATGACAAAAATAGTAACGCACAGTGACTTGGATAAGTAACTTTAATCTGATTACTGGACTGCAAATAGTAACATGTTAGATTACTCGTTACTGGAAAAAAATAGTCAGATTAGCGTAATGCATTACTAAGTAACTAAATTCAATTCAGTTTTATTTATATTAGCGCCAAATCACAACAAACAGTCGCCTCAAGGTGCTTTGTATTGTGGGTAAAGACCCTACAATAATACAGAGAAAACCAACAGTCAAAATGACCCCCTATGAGGAAGCATTTGGCGACAGTGGGAAGGAAAAACTCCCTTTTAACAGGAAGAAACCTCCAGCAGAACCAGGCTCAGGGAGGGGCAGTCATCTGCTGTGACCGTTTGGGGCTGAGGGGAGAGAGACAGGACAAAAGACATGCTGTGAAAGAGAGGCAGAGATTAATAATAATGATTAAATACAGAGTGAAGTATAAACAGTGTAAAAAGAGGTGATTGAAAAGAAACACTTTCAGTCAAGGCATCATGGGAGCCCCCTAGCAGCCTAGGCCTATAGCAGCATAACTAAGGGGTGGTTCAGGGTCATCTGATCCAGCCCTAACTATAAGCTTGATCATAAAGGAAAGTTTTAAGCCTAATCTTAAAAATAGAGAGGGTGTCTGTCTCCTGAATCCAAGCTGGGAGCTGGTTCCACAGATGAGGGGCCTGAAAGCTGAAGGCTCTGCCTCCCATTCTACTTTTAAGTATCCTAGGAACCACAAGTAAGCCAGCAGTCTGAGAACGAAGTGCTCTATTGGGGTGATATGGTACTATGAGGTCTTTGAGATAAGATGGGGCCTGATTATTCAAGACCTTGTATGTTAGGAGAAGGATTTTAAATTCTATTCTAGATTTAACAGGGAGCCAATGAAGAGAAGCCAATATGGGAGAAATATGCTCTCTCTTTCTAGTCCCTGTCAGTACTCTAGCTGCAGCATTTTGGATCAGCTGAAGGCTTTTCAGGGAGTTTTAGGACAGCCTGATAATAATGAATTACAGTAGTCCAGCCTAGAAGTAATAAATGCATGGATTAACTTTTCAGCATCAGTCTGAGAAAGGATGTTTCTAATTTTATAAATATTTCGCAAATGCAAAAAAGCCGTTCCTACATATTTGTTTAATATGTGCATTGAAGGACATATCCTGGTCAAAAGTGACTCCAAGATTTCTCACAGTGTTACTGGAGGCCAAAGTAATGCCATCCAGAGTAAGTATCTGGTTTGACACCATGTTTCTAAGATTTGTGGGGCCGAGTACAAGAACTTCAGTTTGATCTGAATTTAGAAGCAGGAAATTAGAGGTCATCCAGGCCTCTTGTAGGGTCCAGGTATGACCTCTCATGCTACCAGTAATGACACATGACCCTGCAACCAAATGCAAGACTAGTGAAAAACCAGTCAGTAACAATTAGGAGGGAAAAAATGTGAGTCTCTTTCACCTGTAAAACCATTCCGGTTTTGGGGTTTGCTCTCATTGTTGTCCCTTTAGTGCACCTGTTGTTATTTAATTAACTCCAAAGCAGATTATGAAACAGATTAGCAGACCCCCTCTGACACTCACCTGACCAGATCAATACAGTTTAACTGACCTGATGCTAAACTCTCTCACACACAAAACTCACACTACAGTTCTTTTGATTTTTTTGAGCTGTGTAGTTTGAATCAGGTGAAGGACAACAAACTGACCTTACAACAGCAACGGACTATATGAATGTGCCATTCTGGGGGAGCTGTACTACCTGTGCAATCTGAATGAGCCTCAGACACTATCTCCTGTTACCAGCTGTGACTGCGATAGTAACAAAAAGCAGAACTTGAGAAAAATCAGTAAGAGAAAATAGGAGAGAGCGGTAGTCTTTGGCCACCTTTCTTCCGAACTGTTTCATTTTTCTGTGTGCAGTGACCAAACTTCTTGCTGTATCTGCAGCACCAGGGGGACTTGATATTTGCAGGGCTGTTTGTATGACTCCTTAAAGCCATTTGGCACAGAGCACATTCATTTTGATAACAAATTGTTAAAAAATTACACACAATTTCAAGTTTTTTCATCAAGAATGTTGAAAGAAGGGCAATTGTTTTTTTTTATATCTCTATGTTAACAGAAATGAGCACTGAACAGGAAGCATGTGAATCCAGTTGTTTTTTAAATAGCATTGTGACTTTTTTTTAATGGGTGGGATGTCATTACATTAAATAATGAAGTGTATAATATTTTTTGTTTTATTTTTTACATAATAAAACCCAACTAATAAAAGCACTTTTCTGTGATTTTAAGGCTGATTAAATATATTACAATGATGATGAAATGCTGTTATTTTACAATATTTTTCTGGTGCAACTGCTGCAAGAATATTACTCTTTTATTATGGATTTTTTTAACAGTGTTTTCTCAGTAATCAGCAGGTGGAAATAGTAGAGTGTTCAGTGGAGAGGCTTGTGGTGCTTACTCTGGCTGCTCAGCTTCTCCCGTCACTGTGTAATTAGCCACTAAATGCCTGCCTCTTAATTATCTGCTGTCATGTCGCTGTCCTTCGAGTTTCATCAGACTCATTCACGCTGGATAATGAAAATCGCTGAAATCAGCAGCACTTTTCAATTTGTCACTTACTGATCTAGCAAAGCAGAAAGCTGCTCAAGTCTACGCTGGAAAGTCATTCAAAAAACTTTGAGGTTTGTGCTAGAACACAACTCTCAGCCTGACTGTTTTTCCAGCCTTCCCAAAATACATCAAGTTAGACGCTAACAAGAATAGATGCTCGTCAGCTTTCATTTGGACATCATAAAAGAACTAATTTTTGGACACTATTGTGAACGTTTTGTAAATGTGGCGTGGTTATAATGGGGTGGATGATGAAGGTTTTACATGACTTTATTATTTTATCAGTGCATGGCAACCCAGTGTGTAATGATTTTCCAAATTCACATTTAATTTGGGGGTGGGCGGGCTGAATAGGTTGCCACCCTGTAATAGCACCTTATAATAATTTGTTCATTAACTAAAATGAGACTCCGTTTGTCACACTGTCAAAAAAGTGAACGGAATACCAAGGGACTGTTCAGGTGGCTGAATGAAAATACATTTTACTTACTTACAGTGATAATAACAAAAAGCACATCAGACTGAGGCAGATGGGTCCAAGACAGGGAAAAAAATCCAAGTAAAGACTTAGGAACACGAGCGCATTATGATCTGACAAAGTCTGAGGGAGAATAGAATCAGGACAATAATGGAAAAGGGAAACAAAGAGGAAAAGTGGCAACACAGAAAGCCACAATGAACTCACCTTCACAATAAGGCAGGAAGTAAAATGAAAGTTGGCCCAAGAATAAACTCACACAGACAAGAATGGGAGAAGCAGACGGTGGAACATGGAAGAGGAACTCACTAAAGAACATAAGAGGAAGAGAAGAATTAAGGATTACAAGAGAGATTATGACACTAACATTCTGGTTTATTTCTAGTTACATTTTACAGAGAGCATCTTTTGTCATTACAGCTCTACCAGACTACCATCAGAGCATTAGCACTGGCTAGTTAGCATAAACAACACGTGGCTAATTAGCATATTAAAACGTGGTCCATTAATAGTCCACGACACTGGATAATGCATAAAAGATGTAGACAAATATAAAAGGACTTATCTTGCCAGTGAAACAGCGCTTTAACCGACGCTGATAATTTGCATTTAAGACATTCTGACTTCTGATATTGCATCAGATTTGAATGCATAGTGTACGTGTCACTAGGACAGGTGTATGTGTGGAAAATTTAGGTCAGGTTGGCGTGTTTTTTGAGGTTGCGGCTGCTCTCTGCTGCTACCATTACATAACCTGCTCCTCAAGGCATCCTTTTTAATTATTGGCTCTCCGTCTTGATCTTTCTCCTCTTTGCTCTGCATTATCTTCTCTTGTCTTATCTTTTGCTCTCTGATGATTAGCAAGTATTCTCATGTTTAACAGTACTGAGCGTTTAGTTAAACAGAGTGGCTTCTCCCCATTTCTGGGCTCATGTTTGAATGTATTTAGAGGCAAAAGGTCTCCATCTCTGTCCTAATATTTAAAGGCTTACTATTGTATTTCTTTTAGAGTCTAAAATTAAGTAGTTAAAAACAGATTATATTTTACTCAGTGTCACTGAACAGCAAAAATCCCTGTAATGATGACAGCTGTTATTAAACTCCTAAGTTGATGCTGCAATTATTTCCCTCTTTCTTTTTAATAATTATTAAAAACAGATCCAAGCTTTAATTATTTTTTTTTGCATTTTCATTGTGTCTCTTTTATTTGACTCTTTTCTATCATTTATTATTAAGCTGCCTCTTCAAAGTAGGGGGAGGTTCTGCTGTCAAACTGTCAGTGGCTTTGAAAATGACATGCTGGGGATTTGGAATAATCTCCCTAGGCCATGCGTGATTTCGATACTCTCAACCTCAGGCATCCTCATATTTATAACACCATAAATTTGCTCAACAAGTTGAGATGATTCTGTCCAGTGCTTTTGCGCATAGATCAACGCAATCTGTCGCTGGTCAAATTCAAGCTGTCTTAACCTAATTTCTTCTGGTACTACCCTCAAATAGTCATGGAACCAAACAAACTTGCAGGTTATTTGAAAATAATGGGTATTAATCTGCTGCTTACACTGCCTAGGAAAGCTTTCCACTGCTGGGATTTGCTCCCATTCTGGCACAAAAGCTTAGTGAGACCCAGCACTCTTTCTGGCTATAACAGCATGCCTTATTGCCTTCTCTGAGCTGTTGTCTACTTTCTAGTGCGTGCAACCACTGTGGATCCAGGACACTGTGGATTTCATTCGCCATAGCTAACAACTTCTCTCGCTGCCAGAGTCGCTCTCCTAAATTGTAGAGGTCAATGTCAAGGCCTTGTTTGGAGAACTGATCAGAAAGAGATAGATTCCCCTTCTTTGATGAAAGAAAGACTAGAGTGAAGCAGAGTTGACCCCTGAGACTCTTACTTGCAGACACACACTAACACGTACTGAAGAAACTGGTGTGCTGGCACACACATATACACAAGACCGCCACATCAATGAACACGTCCACTGAAGGATATTGATTATTTTGTCCACTCCTTGACAAGCTGCGGGGTGGTCTGAGATGAGCCCTGATGTTTTCATGATTTCAGGAGACGCAGGACAACAAAACACACACAGCACCACCACCATCCCTCCGTCTCACGCACAGCACCTCTTCATTTACCTGTCCTGACACCTCATCCTTCTCTGTGCTGCTGCACCACAGAGAATAACTGTGGAGACGGAGTACTGGTTTAGCACAGATTACCAGGGCAAATAACTAACCCGGTTCTCATGGTGGGCTCTGTAAACATACATTGCTATACATTTCACATGTGTGATGTGTTTCTATTATATCCAACACATTATAAAATGCTAAAGTTGCATTTAGTCATAATTTTGTAAGTTTGCAACATTAAGAACTGGTGGCATCGTGATGTTTTGGACTTGAGTCGCAAAACAACCAAATCCCACAATGTTCCACTTTTTAATGCTGCCAAATGCAATTATTTTAGAACCTGAATATAATGTATGAATATGACTGTTTTTAAAAAGGTGTTAGTAAGACATATCACTTCCTGAGTTTATATGTATTAATTCTACTCAATACAAAATAATTCATACAAAACATGAATATTTTGTTTTTTCATTGGAATATATAAGTTTTATCTCCTAACTTGTATATTACGACTGTCTTCCATAGGTTATCGTTTGGGGCAACTATGGACGGATGGACCGCAAATGCTTCATGGGTGTTGCTCGAATCCTACTGGAGGAGCTGGACCTCAGCACGATGGTGATTGGCTGGTACAAGCTTTTCCCTACCTCCTCCATGGTGGATCCAACAATGGCACCGCTTATCCGTCACTCATCCCAGATGTCATTGGAGAGCACCATTGGGCCCTGTTGTGAGCGATCATAAGACTCACGCTGAAATGCATAGTTTTGATGCTGCCGCTAAGTTTCCATTGCTTCAACCAAGTCCAGAGATTTTTTTATACCCTGTATTGCTGCACCTGGGTCAGCCAGGCAGTGCTGCCCCTGGAGCAGGTAGGTGTTCAGTGTCTCACTCAAGGGCACTTTGACAGGCCCAGCTATACTGGGGAATGAATCACTACCCTGATTTGGAAATTAATTTACCAACCAGTCGGTCATCCTGGCTCTCATTGGAAATGTGTTATAATTCCTTTGATACAGTATCAGACTATTTCCTGAGACTCATGGGAAGCACATTTCTTTTGTTGTTGCAACCGACCGCCCCTCAGACTCGAAGGAAATTTTTTTTTCTCTTCAGATCTCTTTGAAAAAAAACGAAAACCTTCTTAATGAGGATACTTCAAAGGAGGGTTTGGTTGCCAGCATTGATTACATCCTATTGGGACCACGATCCACTGCAGGCTCAGCTTTGCTTCAGTTACAGCCCTTCTTTACAGCCTACATTCAGTTTTCATTCCCAGGACTGCTTGTTGTCTTTCTGTGTCTTCATTAAGGGGCTGGACAGCTCCCGAGTGTTATTGTCTAACCACGAGTCCTGGGAGAAAGTGAAACTGTGCTCAGATTGTTTGACAAACCACCATCTCATTTTGCTGGAGCGCTGTTGGTGAACGGATGTGTGCATAGCAGAACTTGGGAGGCTTTCAAAGAATATATAAAGTTAGGTGTTGTAACTGACCAAGACATTGCTTGGTTTTTAGCACTTGAGCTGTTTTACATTTCTTGTGTCACACATTTGGCCCGTCATTATTCACTTTGTTTGGTAATATGTACAGGACACGTATGAAACCCCGTCATCTACTGGAAGGATCAAGATTTTGACCTTGTGGGTCAGGGCCAGCCCTGCATTTCCCTGGAATACCAGGTAGAAATGGGTCAAAGAGTGAATTCATATGGCTTAGAAGAACAACTGACTGGTTTTGAGTTAAAAGACCACGTGCCATTATGACCCCAGAGCATAGACTTTTTTTTAAAATTGCAATGAATCTTGCTATTAGCTGATTATACAGATTGTTTAGTCACCATTTTCAGAAGGTGCATCTCAACGACATTGGTTACTGCTGTGTTTAGAATGGAACGCATGAATGAAAACGTGGAGGTTAAAAAAGCGAAAAAGATCCCAAACCCAATTTAAGCTGGCTGTTTCTTTTAACTCACACAGATCGTGTCCAATTAGCGATTTCCAAAGTATGGGGCCAGATGTAATCGAAATCCGACTGCCTGAATCACTTCAGGTAGTGTGGTGTGTAAAAAAAATTCGCCGCTCCAAATAATGTGTCATCCTGGATCCTTTCTCGTGCACAATGTGGTGAAGATACTAGATGGTCTCACAGCCCCACTAAATTGGATTTTATGCATGTACTCTATTGTATTAGATTATGATCAGAATCCAAACCAGATTAGCATAAATGCATGTGATTAGCATGTTTAACTTATGTTAAACTTTATCAGGACACAATCTACAGCCAGGTGTGAAAGGCTTCTGAAGTGTTGATGGTGTTTTATTCTTGTATGGTTTAATACAATTCTCACATTCACATTACACACAGGAGGCAGTGTTGTGCCTGATGTAGCACTGACCAACAACAAGCTAATACAATGTCAGCTCACCCGACAGCGGTGACCTGACAGTTTGCTGTATATCCCAGTTTAAGCGTAGGTGCTCTCTAGCTAATACCGTAGAAAGTGATTTGTAAGATCCCTCCTCACTATTTTTAAAGCGTTGGCTAACGGTTGTCTAATAACAGTTTGTACTGTGCCAATTTTTACCAGCAAGTGTCTTCTCCTTCCTCTTCTTCAATTACCTTGCGGCATGTGCCATCATGAGGGAGGAACAGAAATAACCACTTACAACATCTGACAGCAGCATTCAGGCTGTGCAGAGAAGCGTCCCCTTTATTCTAAATTACAGCCCTAATCCACAGAATGCCAAGGCACCTGGTGATTAGCCATGCTACGACTCAGTACAGAGGGAGGAAAAAAAGGAAAGAGAGAGGAAGGAAGCATGAAATGTACTTTGCATCATCCAAACAAAGGATCTGTGTGGACTGACGTCAGGGTTTGCGGACTTCAGAAAAGGACACAAAAATAGGTGGAATTAAAGGGAACACAATGCGCACACTGTAGAGAAATTTATAGTTTATTAAAGAGCAAAAGTATGTATGTATTTTATTTGGGCACTTTATGATTCTTAATGTCTTTTTATGCGTAAATATTGTCAATGTCTTCTGGAGTGACCCAAAGTTAGCCTACATTGAGTCGGTTGATTAATGTCAAAGCTCTGGGGAAGGAAGCGGTATCCTTGCTAGGTACTGTAAGATTGTAGCATTAGCTGGTAGCATTCGCATGACTAATTTAAACTTCGTTAACAACTTGATAAGACTAAGCATGAGCTTTATGCTACACAGAAGGAAGAGTACTGAAATACAGTACACTGGGTTAAATATGTAGCAAATGTTTTTAGATTTTCACGACAGTAACTAAATTTAAGTTATTTTTCTTAAACAGACAATATGATAGATCTAAATAAAAATACAGGTAAAAAAAAAAAGAAATTTAAGCTAATTTATAGGTTTTTGTTTTGTTTCACTTAAAAGGAAAATTTTAGAACAAAATCTTATTTAATCTTCTAACATTTCAATCAAATCACCCAATTTGGAGCAACTTTACTTTATAAAACTTCGCAAAAATGACCTCTCTTTTGCCAGTAGCAGTGTTGCAGGGATATTAATGCTGTATCTGTTTCCAAACAAATTAGCTAAATTCTGTAAAGCAATAATCCGAAAACATCCACTCGTTTCATTTGTCTGTCACTCTGTAGTAACTCTGAAAAATGACACAAGTATTGATTTTCACTGTGCTAAGATATTTCACTGTAAACAAGACAATGGAAGTTATGACGAGGCATCCCATTTCTACATAGAGGGATACTTTAAACATATATGAGTCTAAAACTTTATATTGTTCTGCTTTGTTTGAAAAAAAAAAGTCTTTAAATCTGCACATGATAAATGACTGCAGGGCAGTAGAATCGTAATGATTTAGGATACCGTCAACGATAGAAACTGAATCCAGAAACTGAAAATCATTTTCTGGAAAGTGTCGTTTTTAACTCGCCGTATTTCCATTTTTGTCAATGTTTATTCCAGCAGAAGTGTCATGCAGTGTCTCATATTTATAAACAGTCAGAATGTTAAGTGAATATTTCTGAATTCACAACCTAACTGATCCCGATAGTGAGTTTAAACATACTGACAAAAATGACGGCGGTGCTAGAACAGCTGTATGTATCAAATATGTAGTACATTAAATATAAAATAAGTAACCACTCCTACTCTGACTCAAGGAATGCGATTTTTGTGCCAAAATCTTTTTGCATATTTTGAGGGTTGTTTTCCCAGTTTAGGTTCAGTGAAAGACAGGCTTATACACTTGGCATTAAATTCTCTTTCACCAAGTCAGAAGCAGAACACATGCATCCGAGAAGAGCAGCCCTGTGGCTAAAACAAAAGTAACCTTCCACGATAATGATCTAGATTTATCTAATGAGAGCTGGAAGTGATGTAAAAAGGTGCAGTGGTAACCATCATAGAAGTTTCCCATCTCGCTATATCTTAGCTGTGCAACAGGAGGGAACAGGTGTTCGTGAAGCATTTCCTCTCTCAGGTGGAGGAGCATGACAGCAGTAGTACGACATGCATGCAGTAAATGATGGGTTTCCTGTGATGGCTACCGGTGCAGGCGTTTTTGTGAATTTGGTGTAAGAGGGTAAACGGCAAAAAACAAACAAAAGAGTCTGTAGTTATCGGAGAGAGACAGTTTTTATGCCGGCCTTGTTACCAGGATTAAGAGTAACGTCGCATAAATTGTCTGATTCAGTGCTTCTTGTTCACCACTTTGAGTTAGTCTGTGATGTTGTGTGATACTGAAGGCAAACGAATGAGCAAATGAAATATGTAAATGTTCTTCTTGACATGCTCAGCACCAAAAATGTACGTTTTTGCATTTGTCCGTATTTTGACGGTGTCTGCCACTTGGATGTTAATTATGTACTTCTATCAATTGTAATGTAAGTAGAGGCCTTAAATACACAATATACATTTTGTCAGGGCTAAGGACTAAGAATTGTCACACTAAGTAATCATTACAGAGCAAAAAACACAAAAAAAAGAAAAATGAAAAGTCTTACAGTGTCACCGTTTCAATCCATCATCTAAAGTAACTTTAGTGTCATCTATGGAAATGATTATCTTTGCAAATGTTCTTAATGAATTTCTCATATACTGAGATTTAAGCTAACTATTTGTGTATTAGCCACACTTCTTGGTGAGGACTTAAATGAACAAACTGAGCAAAAAAGAAAAAAAAACAACATATTTTGCAGGATAGATATTTAAACATTCTGACCTATTTCTTATCAAGACTTATTTTCTAAACTTAGGAAAATTATGCTTTTGTTTCTTTGTTGATGTTTGGATGCACTTCACTGTACTTTCATGTTTCAAACGAGTAGAGTTTAAATAAACACTTGCATTTGCAGTCTTGTCCTGCTGAGGTCCGTTTACACTGTTAAGGTTGTAATTCTGCAAAACCAGACATTACTATTTGTATATTAGTAGTACTTAATTGGAATATGGTACAATTTGGGACCAATACCCAAGAAATGAAGAAAACTGCAGGGATGTGATTTTGTTACATATATTGAGCTGCTTATGTGTTTTGCTCACGTTTTTTAGGGTGTGATTTTTACATGCCAGCTCTTTCGGCTGCCACCGGCTTATACACATTAAAAACTACCATTCACATTATCATAACATCCAGTAGTAAAATGAGTCATTATGTTAACTTTAAAGATAAACTAATCGGCAGCAGATATGCTCAAGCAACTGAAAACCAATTCTAAACAAGTCCAAAGATTTGTGGTAAACAAAATAAATATAATGTGGAAAATAAGTTCTGAAACCTGAATCAAAATAGGCCAAACGATATTGAACTTGTTTTAAGATTATGTGGTTTTCACGTTTAAATGTTGTCGAGCAGCTTCAGCCTGTGTAAGCCGAAACGCTCTGAGCTCACCTCGGTGTACGTGTCTGTGTCTGTTTTTGCAGAAGATCAACCTGAAAGTGAAACTGGGGAGACTTCCCTTTGAAGAAGAAGAAAAAAAAAATTACCTGAGCTTAAATACGCCATATCTTTTCCATCTGAACTGCATGGGTTTTTACTCATTAGAAAGAAAGCAAGCACTCTTTGTGTCCTTTTCTTTTAGAGTGACAGTGTGTACATTTCCCGACATATCAAATGATGTTCTCTCGCGGGGAAGAGGTGGAGGAGTGGGAGGATGAAAGGGAAGATGCAGCTCCTCTGTGGCTGTTATGAAACAGTGGCTGGTGGATCCCAAAAGCAACACATCTCCTCCGGTCCGCTGTGCTGCAGAGGCAGCGATCCAGAGACGTTCTTTTTTTCCTCCTCTCAAACCCCAAAACTAACCCCCACGAACGCACTTCCCCACAAACCATCCGGTAGATCATCTCGTCCCAAGCATATCATATTACCATGACTACATTTCATGGCTGAGTGAACCAAGTGAGAATCAAAGTGCCATCAGATGTCGTAACTTCTTTTCAACACCGTTCCTTGTAGATTTACCTCTCACCTTTACTTCACTTTTCAGTCTCAGCTCTCTTTGTTTGAAACATGCTTCTTTCATTTCTGCAATGATACAAAGCCATCATATTTAAAGCATTCACAGCCTTAAATTTTCTTCTTTAAATCACGTGTTGACGTCTCCTAAGGGCATATGAGAAATTTCCCTGAATTTCATATTCCCACATATAACATATTAGAGGGAGGTGATGCTTTGGTTTTGGGATGCACAACATGAGACAGTTTTACAGGCCTTCTTATGCTTTCAGGGACATGTGATATGTGCAACTTCTGGAAACAATGTGAGTGGAAAAGTTTTCCTTAGCGATGAGCATTTATCCAGGGAAAAATTCTGACATTCACCTTCTTTTTGTCAGCTACACTTTTGTTGGATGAAATGGTCGTCCTTTGGATTTCCTCATTATTGCACTGGCCCATTAAAAGCAGTAAAACAAGGTGCGTTACCAGGTATCTGCTTAAACCTGCTCACATGTGAAGGATTGGCAGTCCGCTTTGAAACACCAATTTGCAGGTATATCGCATTTTTTTCAAGTTTTACTTTCTTCCTGTAGCTTAGCGCCAACAACTGTTAGCATAGACGAAAAGCTGCAGAAGCCCGTCTGCATTGCTCTCCATCTGTTGCTCATGTTTTACTGGCTTGAAGTCCTGAATGTTATCAGAAGACTGACAGAATGTTGTAACTTTAGTTTTAGTCACTGCACTGTCATTTAAAACACCTGTATTTGCAGATTCTTTGGCAAACTGTTATATTGTTGAGTAAATGCACAATTTGGTGTATTGTTATTCTATTCCAGCTGTCAATAAAATAGTTTAACTCCATCATCACATGTTTCGTCTCTCTTTTTTTAATGTATTTGTTAAATTTAAGGTGGTCACAAAATAACTGCTTCATGTCAGGAAAAATGTAGGATAAAATATTCTACGTGAAAACCCTGTAAAGAAAACCCAGTCTGAGCTTTTATAATAACACAATATTGTGATTATATCTTTGGTTTTGAGGCTATAGAACGTATATAAATGTTTGACATGAAGCTAACACAATCAGTACCTTCTTTCTTTCACAGATCAAATACATGAAATTAAGAAGTACTCTTAAAAAATTGGTGTTTTCTTTGAAAAAAGGTGGAACAATTAGCCCATGATCAAAATAACGCTGACAAGCTGCGCAAGGGTGTCGTCGTGGTTTATTAGGCACAAGGCTTCATGATCAAAGACATTTCATTACATTTGATTACTTACATAATCTGTGTTTCAACGTACAGACAAAATCTACACACAGCAGTGTCACTGCCTTGGTTAGTTATGATTTTGTTAGATTTTGCCTTCCTTTGTGTTGGTTAACATTGATCGTTAGATTTTAGTGACTTCTTGTTCGTCTTTTCCTTCCGATTGTGTTGCTTTCTGTGTGACTTTGGCCTGTGAGTGCACTTTTTATTTTGAACGTGTGGTTTTCAGTGTTTTCCTTCCCTCCTCTGTTCTCGTCCCGCCCTCATTAGTGTGTGATTAAGTTCACCTGTTCCTCGTTACCCTTCCCTGCTTGTGTGTATTTAGTTTGCCTCTGTGGACTTTGTCTTTGTTGGCTTGTCATCGTTGTGTACTCCATGTTTTCTTTTGCTGGCTGTGCTTTGGGATGTTTCTCATTTACTTATGTGTTCTGTTTCCTCGCCATCGCTACACACACTATGCAGTGCTTTGTTTTTGGTTTTTTTTTTAAGGTGGCAATTAAACTACCTGCGAGCACAGCCTGTTTTTTGTTCGTGTTTGGGCTGAACAGTCTCTTCTGTCTGACACTGCTGTGTAATACAATCATGGCAGGAAAGGCTTCGGACGCAATAAGGTGACGATAAAACAGAAGAGAGGACGGATTAATTTTGTTAAAGAGTGAGCAGCTAAGGGTGACCAAGTCTGAAGCTTCAGCTCGTCTCTCTATTTAAGGAATATTCTCATGTTCCACCTCCAACTTCTCCATTTTCTGACTTGTTTCCTTTTTTCTCCTGTAGTCGGTCTCTTGCTCTCTTTCTGTCTCCTCTGTCACTATTTTCCCATCTCTCTGTCTTGGCAGATGTCCAGACTCCCCCGGTGAACAAACTGATCAGCTTATATTAATGTCTCTCTCTCTCTCTCTCTCTCTCTCATGCACACACAAAGCAGTTGCGTGACAGGGAGGCAGGTCATACTAAGCGGGCACCCGTGCATGCACACGCAAAGGCATGACTTGTATGCACATGCGCAGTGTCTCAGACAGAAACACACACGCGCGCATGCGAGTGTGAGTGTCTTACTTGCATACACAAAGACAGAAAGTCAAACTCACACACTAAAATTGGATGAACCAGCAGGAGGCCATCTGATGGTGCAAATGTAAATTGAGACATAAATCATTCTCTCCACAGGGGAAATTACAGTTCCAAACAACAGTGTGTTTCACCTCCGTAAAACAGACGCCACACAGGAAGGAACTGCGCCGCCGCCTCACTCTAGCACCCTCTAGCATCACTGTTTTCTAATGTTTTGTAGTTTGTCTCTTCAAATTAAGATGCAGAGTTAATTTTGACTCCGTTCAAAGTTTTTACTTTTTTTTTTAACGTCACTGCCAATCCTTCCCTCCCTTTTTTTTTTACTTCCTCCCCCACCACATCCCCACCTTTCTCTCCCTTCATCTTTTCTGCATCCATCATCGCCTTCGTTATTCTTGTAGCTAATTTTTGTGCAAATGCCACAAATTCTCATCTTTCTCTCCTCTATCTTCACTGAGGTATGATGGCAAAAACTGCTCCGTAAGCAAACAGATATTGTGTCCTTTTACTTTACCATAGCAGTCACCTGACACCCTCTTTTACAAAACAAGAGCTATCATATGATATTATTGCAATAAAGAAAGCAAATACATATGTCTTTGTTTGTTTGTTTTTTTAATCTGTGATTAATAACCTATTTTGTTATGAAATACTTGTGATCACACATCCACACAACTTTCAGCCTGTGGGCACAGACTCATATTACCAGACACCCATTTTCTTTGTTTGTTCACTGGGCGGTCAGTAACTTGTAATCTTCAGTGAGTTTGAGTCTTCTTCATGGTGAACTGACTTTCACTGAGTTTATTGATCTTGCTAAAATTTTACTCTAATTCATTAAACAATATCAAAAAACACAAGCTTGCTAGAAAGTCCAAGAAAGAGAGTACCTCACTCTATTTGAATATACAGTATACACACACACACACACACACACACACACACACACACACACACAGGTGGTGGTCATAAAATTAGAATATGATGAAAAATTTGATTTATTTCAGTTATTCCATTCAAAAAGTGAAACTTGTTTATTATATTCATTGATTACACACAGACTGATATATTTCAAATGTTTGTTTCTTTTAATTTTGATGATCATAACTGACAACTAATGAAAACCCCAAATTCAGTATCTCTAAAATTAGAATATTACTTCAGACCAATACAAAAAAGGATTTTTAGAAATGTTGGCCAACTGAAAAGTATGAACATGTAAAGTATGAGCATGTACAGTCGGGGCTCCTTTTTGCCTGGATTACTGCAGCAATGCGGCGTGGCATGGAGTCCATCAGTCTGTGGCTCTGCTCAGGTGTTATGAGAGCCCAGGTTGCTCTGATAGTGGCCTTCAGCTCTTCTGAATTGTTGGCTCTGGCGTATCCCATCTTCCTCTTCACAGTAGCCCATAGATGTTCTATGGGGTTAAGGTCAGGAGAGTTTGCTGGCCAATTAAGAACAGGGATACCATGGTCCTTAAAGTAGGTACTGGGAGCTTTGGCACTGTGTGCAGGTGCCAAGTCCTGTTGGAAAATGAAACCTGCATCTCCATACAGTTGGTCAGCAGCAGGAAGCATGAAGTGCTCTAAAACTTCCTGGTAGACAGCCGCGTTGACCTTGGACCTCAGAAAACACAGTGGACTAACAGCAGCAGATGACATGGCACCCCAAACCATCACTGACTGTGGAAACTTTACACTGGACCTCAGCCAACGTGGATTCTGTGCCTCTCCTCTCTTCCTCCAAACTCTGGGACCTTGATCTCCAAAGGAAATGCCAACACTGACTTTGATCAGAGAACATAACTTTGGAGCACTCAGCAGCAGTCCAGTCCTTTTTGTCTTTAGCCCAGGCGAGACACTTCTGACGCCGTCTCTTGTTCCAGAGTGTCTTGACACGAGGACTGCGACAGCTGAAACCCATGTCTGCATACGTCTGTGGGTGGTGGTTCTTGAAGCACTGACTCCAGCTGCAGTCCACTCTTTGTGACTCTCCCCCACATTTTTGAATGGCTTTTGTTCCACAATCCTCTCCAGGGTGTGGTTATCCCTATTGCTTGGACACTTTTTTCTACCACATCTTTTCCTTCCCTTCGCCTCTCTATTAATGTGCTTGGACACAGAGCTCTGTGAACTGCCAGCCTCTTTAACAGTGACCTTTAGTGTCAAAGGTCAAGTCAGCAGTCTTCCCCATGATTGTGTAGCCTACAGAACTAGACTGAGAGACCATTTAAAGGCCTTTGCAGGTGTTTGGAGTTCATTAGCTGATTAGAGTGTGGCACCAGGTGTCTTCAATATTGAACCTTTTCACAATATTCTAATTTTCTGAGATACTGAATTTGGGCTTTGCATTTGCATTTGGGCAGTCTGTGCGTAATGAATGAATATAATAGTGAAATAAAAGTTTCACTATTTGAATGGAATTACTGAAATAAATCAACTTTTTCACTTTCATGAACTTTTTCAACTGTATATATATATATATATATATATATTTATGTGTCTGTGTGTGTGTGTAGGAGCCTAAATGCAGTTCTGTGATATTTAGTTAATAAAAACCAATAAATAAGTAGTTATTTTAAAAGGACAGTTTATGTTCACAGTACTATAAGTTAATTTATTTAGAAGGGATTAAGAGGCTTATTTACGGGTATGTTGGATTATTTGTGTGTTATTGTAATAAGTTGATTAATTTAAGATGGATAAAAACGTAATTTATGTGGTATTTCTAATGTATGGTAGCATGTAAGAGGTGATGGGGTTTTGTTACTGCACCTTTAATTGAGGCCCATAAGGTCAGTTTCATCAGACCGTCGGGTGCAGTGAGGGGGGGACCTCTCTCTCACTCTCTCTCGTGTACGTTTTGGATATGATGGATACATAACGAACAATTTTGCGTATGTTCTGTATCATAATTTTTGTGTTTTGAGTTTAAGTAAATGTTTTCAAATGTTTACAAGTGGTCCTGTGAATTTCTTCTTGCATGGATATGGACGACAACAAGGGGATTATAGAGAGCATCAAGCCAAGCTCCACGGTGTGGAAACCTACAATATATATATATATATATATATATATATATATATATATATATATATATATATATATATATATATATATGAATGAAAGAGTGACCAAAAGAGTCTATTATTCTGTTGTGGTCACATGACATTTTGTGCTGCTGCTCAGCTGACGTTCAAACAGGTTTTAAAACTGTTCACTGAAGTTCACATAAAATAGCAAGAGTTCTGACCAAAAATTAGTCAGTGTTTGACAGTAGTGGTGATTTAGTCACTTTAAGAAGACGTCCCCAGTGGCGTCTGCTTCCCCCCTGCAGGTCATCTCCCCCAGTTCTTCTGTGGCTCTGAATTCCTGGCAGACGGGAATGTAGTGACAAGGAAAAGTGAAGACATTAAACAATCTACAACAGATCACAGTCCACAAGGGCTTGGGACTGTCTCACTACAGCAGCAACAAGTGCTTAAAGACTCTGCCGTGAACTTCTTGACTCCCCCAGAGGAGTTTCGTAACTGGGTGTCCCATGTAGACCTTTCAGAATAGTCTGTAATCGTTACAACAGCGGCATCACAAAGCAAGGACTCTGGGGAAGCAGCCATAAAACTAAAGCTTTAAGCCCACTGGAAAAATATCGAAAGGTAAACTATATTCTTCCATCTGTTGACATAGGCTTATTATTTTTTCAAACTAAATGCTTATGCACTTCAGGCTGTTCACCAAGCTCAAGGAGTCAAGGTTCTGGTTTTTCTCAGAAACACAACAAATTACTGACGGCGTCAGTTACTGTGACCCAACACTAACACCTCAGTCAGTCAACGAAGTGAGTATCCTCAGTGTCCTGTTTATTTTTATACAGAGAAAAAAAAATAGCGGCATATAAAGTTCAGTCTTTACTGACTTCCATGTAATCTGTGTTAATACTCTGACCGCAGTCAATAATAACAATAAAACAAACTGTGCACGACACACATGACACATTTTTTTTAATAATATAAATATAAAATTGCCCTTCTGTAAGAAGACTCACATGCTTTCACTTTGAAAGAAGCAAACATTTGAACTTTAAACACCTCTTACTTTGGTTTTCATTTAATTTCTGACAAGCCCAATTTCACATTTTACAGATGTTAAAATTTGGTAAAACACTGTTTACTATAAAATGATTTACTTCACAAGAATCTCACCTTACAGATACACAGAGTATACAAGAGTTCTTCAGACATTGCTGCGTGTAAGCTTCATGATACTGACATTTTCCCTAAAAAAAATAAAATGATACAATTTTGCAAAAAAAAGATGAGTATGTTCCAGAGTAAATGAATGGTTACAATAATTTTGGAGACTGTCCCATTAGAGTGGCCTGGTGCGCTTTTATCTAACTTCATCGAAAAGACGTTGGCTGTACACATAAATCTTTGACTTAAAGTAGATGTTAGCTCACACTCGTGTAGCTTAATTTGACAATTTAGCCTTAAAATGTAGATTTAAATAGGACAACAAAAAAAAACAAACAAAGATACGCAAACACGAGTCTCATTAATGTGCTTTTTTTTTTAAACTAGCCAACAAACGAGAAAACGTCCCGATGTCGTTGCAAAATGGTTTGGAGTTCCCGTGTCAATTCTGATATGATGAAATCAAGTTCTCGTTGCTTTAGCTGCAGTCTCAGTAAACTGGCACTGGGATGGCATCTCAAGGCTTCTAGCATGTAGCATACTTAGCAAGGTGAGGATGGTTGGCAAGCTAAAGATAGCTTCCCTTCACCGCATAATCTGTCAGGAATATGAGAAGAACTAATGACTCTCATGGGTGTGTGTGTGTGTGTGTGTGTGTGTGTGAGTCAAAAATCAGATATGTATTTAATTTTTAAACATTGCAAATATACTCCGTTTTCCTAGTGTACATGATGTTGCATAGCTCAGCGTGAGTAGGTGTTTCTACTGAAGATGTTTGAAATTTGCATGCATGTTTGTGTTTCAGTCCCTCAGTGTAATGATGACATCATCGTCCCGTCCTTTCCACAGCATCTCCCCCTCAAAGTCCAGCATCTTGTGTTTGCGGCAGCGAAGCAGAATTCCCACCACTTTGTCCGAAATTTTCACATAGCGGTCGAAGAGGCGTCCGAAGGTTATGATGGTCCTACCTTCTTTGTCCTTGAAGCCCATGTCTCTTATAATCCACACCATCTCCTCCATCTCCCTGTGGATGTGTTTCTGGGCCCGGTCTCCTCTCTCCGCTGTCTTGGAGCCTTCTTTGGGTTGTCCATACCCGGAGTCACCCTTGCGGAGGCGCTGGGCCATGGCGTACTCGTGGTCAAATTCCTCACTGAAGGGGTTGAGCTTCTGGCCTTCGATGTGCTGATTGGACCACTGCTGCCAGCGACCTCTGATGTCACCCATAGTGGCAATTTTAATCTGCAGATAGGTTAATATCAGAATTTATATTTAAAAAAAAAAATCCATTGAACGCTTTTCAACCAAACAAAAGAGCAAAGCAAAAAAAGTTTTTAAAATCTATTGAAGAGAACTAAAGTACAAAGGTCGCCAAAACATTCACGTGTTGTTCTTCCTGCTGTGGTTGTGCTTAAAGTAAAATAAAAGCCTGCAGTGTTGTTCTAATGACACCAATGCAGGCGTTTCAGAATCTGCAGGATTGACAACCGTTAGTCCTTATAAAAACTTTTCCACTTGGATGAACTTGATCCCTAGCCTGGCCTTTCCCTTTATTACATATATCCTCAGAAACATGTACAAATAAACAAGCATGCATGGAAATAAATGAGTGCACTTTATAAGCATACTGCAGAGTTTCCTCACGTTTCTTCAACACACTTTTTTGTGCAGATGAATAAAAACCACGTCTACCCCGCCACCCTCACCCCCTTCTTTCACACCCTACCTCTGGTATGTTCCTTAGCTTTCCAGATCTCCAGCAGAGTGTCATAAGATATATTTGGTATTTGATCTATGAGAAGCTAGGACTTGTCGCTGGGGGACCCTCCATGAAACTCTGTGAACTTTCAAAGTGATAATGCTCCTGATCCTCATGTGTTCCTTTGGTTCTGTTATCGTAGAGTCTTACTTTGGAATATAATGTGCTTTGAATTGTTAAGGATGGTTATTTATTGCTAATTTTATGCTACTCAGTATCTACAGATAAGGGTCAAATAAATCTGTTTAATTTGGGGGGTGTTGCTTAGTGTCAGCACACACAGACATTTTCAACAATGCTACATTTTTCCAGCATCTTTTTTTGCCTTTTTATTAGCCCGTGAAGGCTTTATAAATATATGTTGTTTTCTTAGCACGCCATTCCCTTTGGTTTCTGCCTCACAAAGCCGCCTGCAGGGCTGCAGACGTTTACCCTCGTGTGATTTGATGGTGCACACCTTTGATGCTTTATTTCAATTTAAGTCTTATTGCTCTAATTGGATTTTAGAACAGCACAAAACAAAACTAGTCTGAAGATGAAAAAGAAAAAATTCTGCCAGACATCCAACTGCAGAAAGAAAAAAAGCAGCGAGCCAGAGAAGGATGCAGAACATCTCGCAGGTAGAACTGCTGAAGCCAGAGCTGTTGATTTAAAGGCGGATGGATAGGGTGGAGAAATCAAGAACTTAGCTTTCAAAAAAATCTTATTTGCAGCACTTCTGGTCTCCCCAAAGCAAAGCCAGGATCTGACCAGTGTTACCATTACTTCTTCATAGTGTAATCATAATTGCACGTCCTTCACCGCCCGCTCTGCCTTCACCCTGTTTTCCTCTAGCTGACTGTTCCACCTGAAGGTCAGGGTGTAACTATATTTATTTACATATATCCCACTGCGCTGCATTCCAGTATGTGTTTTATGAGCTGGACTTGCTCCCCCTTGCACCCCCCCCCCCCCCAACATGTCTAGATGGCCGCTGAAAAGCCTTTGCCTTCTATGGGAGAGATTTCAGTATTGGACTTATGTAACTGTTATGATTTTTGGTGTCCACGGGGGACTTGGATTTCTGCAGGTGACATCAAAAGGCGCTTCTGCTTAATCTTGTTTATTCACACTTGCTCCACTTCAGGGAATTTATTCTCCTCTTTGCCTTTGACTCAGGAACATTTAATGCAGCTGTAAAATGTCCAAAATCTCCTTTTATAAGTCTGTAATTAACAAAACATTCGGTGACCATTACAAATCATTTCTAAAGCAAAGAGTTTTGAGTAGTGAGAGCAGTGAGCAGTGAGCATTCACTTGTCTATGATAATAACTAACAAAAGTTCTTTTCTCCTCTGTGTAATTTTAATTTTTTTGGATTTGGAGACAGGGAAACACGTCAGTTAACTCAATGAGTGTTTTTTTCTTCTTTTATTTTTAGTTCAAGTCTTTTTCAATTCTTTTCATTTTTAAGTAACCCTTTATAAATCCGTTGTGCTTAGTTATCATTCATTTTTAAGTGTGTTAAAGGCCACCTGATGAATGCTAGTCCAACAATAACTTTTCCTTTGGTTTGACCTTTTCCAGTTACAGGGTGCATTTTTCAGCGCCCGGTTACTGCTGTAAGCTGCACTGACCGAGAGAAAGACTGAAATAAAGTAGTGAGAGGAAGACTGCTCAAAGGCTCAGTAAAACAATGAGACATTGTTATTAAAAATGCTGATGTATTTAGCTTTAAAATTGGGTGAAATTTGAAAACTTTTAAAACAGGTTTTCATTGTTTAAACTTTTCTTTGAAGATCTTTGTCAGTACCACTCTACCTTGGGCCTGCTGGCCTGTTTTTTGGGCTGAGGTTTGCTCTGTTCGGTTCTGGATTCATTGCTGTCGCTGAGCCCGCTCTCCTCTCCCAGCCCGCTGTCGTCTGTGTCCACACTGCTGCTCCTCGACCCCGACTTCTCCTCCTGGAGCATCAGCTTCCTGCCCTGGATGATGCCTCCTCCTCCTGCAGTCTGTAGCGCCCTCATCTGCCGCCGCCGTGTTGGCGACTCGTTGCCCATGAATGGCTTGCTCTCCTCGGGGCCTGACTCCATCTTGCCTCGTATGGCGTTAACCACGTCGCTACCGCTGCTCTCGCTGCGTTTTGGCTGAACAGTCTTGGTCACAGAGCAGGTTCTAATCTTATTCCCGCCGGTTTCGCTGGGATCTGCTGTGATTACACGTGGAGTAACTGTAAGTTTGACAACGTGGTTGTGCTCTTTTTTAACTTCCTCCTCCACGGATGAAGGCATCCAACCACTTGGCATGGCGTCTTGCTTGCCCGCGTGTTCATTAGCCCATCCCTGCCAGCTCTTAGCCAAGTTGGCCACCATAGCGGCGCATTTTATCTTCTTTACAGTCCGTTTGAAAGTCTGCGGATCCCGAGGTGGAACTGTGGCAATCCCACTGCTGCTCATGGTTAATTTCTAATTTATTTGCTTTTGTTGTCTCTATAAAAATTTCTCTGTTCTTGCAGGTGATGTGGTTATTTCCAGCTTCGGTTTAAAAATGCCAAAACTATTTCCCGAAAGAAGTTAGCGCAGCGCAAATGGCTCTGAATGTTCTTAAAGTCTTAAAAAATGTATGAATTTGTCAAAAAAAAACCCAAAAAACAATCCAGGGGAAAATTGTAGTTGAGTTAAATTAAGGCTTCTTCAGATTTCAGATCTCAGCTCAGATTTTAAAAACTTTACGTTGAATCTTTCCAGATGATCATCAGCCTTTACAGCCACGATGGATCGTTATGGAAACATGTAGACCCTACCAGATCAGTTGGTCAGTGGGTAAGCTGCTGGTGTGAAGAGTGCAAGGACTTTGACTTTAATCCCCCGCTGAAGCCCCTCTGGCTCCATGCTGGTCTTTAAATAGGGAAGGGTCATAAAGGAGGTGATGTGGCATGGTGTCCACGTGAGACAGGAAAGTCTGCTGTCACCATACTTGCTGCTGCACACACACACACACACACACACACACACACACACACACACACACGACACACTCTGTGATTGCGGAGTGGAATTTCTTCCAGTGGGATGCAGAGAACAGGTGTCCAGTTTTTATTTAGTGTCTCTGTGGTTGCTGTCATCACACACAAATACTTACACAACACAAACAGGCCTTTGCTCCGAGTCAGACAGCGATATATGGGTGACCCAACATATATGCACGCGCCCGAGTTTATTGTTTATATATGGTGATGTTTTCATTCTAAACTAAATGTATTGGATGACAGTGTGTGCTTGGATCCCTCAGATGTGCGTAGCTCTGTCAGTGTGAATTCCAGAAGTGTGGGTCACTGACATGTCTGTGCACGTGTAGGTGAAACTTTTCCATCCTCTGAGTATATTTGTGAATATGCGAGTGCAGATGTTATGATTCGTGTAAGGCAGAAACCTTTTAGAAACCGAAGTGAGGCTGCTGTGAACAGTTTGAACTTTGTGAATTACAAAGTGAAGACACTTCAGTCCAGCTACTGTTTGACTTTAAAACGGCACCAATTTCTCCTGAGCTCACATTTTAATTAAGGTGGACGGTAAGTAGGTTGTTCCAAGTATGTCAGAGAACTTTCTTCTGTAAGGTTCAGCTGACTCAGTGGTTTCTGTCCATGCAATCTTAGACTGACTCCACGATGCTGAGGCCAGCGCTCTCTTGGAGCCACACCATCTGTTGCAGGACTCCTTGTTCTTCCTGTTGCTCAAGTAGTTTATTAGGGTTGTCTTGCTGATGACTAAAATGTTCATCTGTGATTCATGATGAACATCTGAAGTGCCTTAAACGCGCATACTTATTAATTATGATTAGAGCACATCAGAATAAAGGGAAAACAAAGAATACAGTCCGTGTCTCAGGATTTCTCAAACTAATTTAAATGTAAAGAGCTACTGGAAGTGAGCCAATCATCCATGTTTTTATGTAACAAAGTGTTTCCCCAGAAAACTGGAAAATGGAAAACTCAGATGAGTTTTGACCGGTACTGTATATGCCACACATAGACATAAAGTAACTAGTGAAGTTTATCATTGAGGCACATTTAAAATTAGTCACTGTGTAGAAAATAAAGTTGCAGTAGAAAACATTGCCTGTCTATTGTGTACAGTTGATTTGGGCTCCAACAGTAAGTCTCTCTGCTTCGGTATATGTGCCTGAAATGTTTTGAGGCCCATAAGAGAATTTGTGCTTCCTTTCAATAAAATCTGCACCACTGGGAAAATGCTGCGCACGAGTAACGCACTCTACACTTTATATACCAAACAATTAAAAAATATTTAGCACACCCTGTGCATGACACTTTTATGAGAATGAAAAATGATTCAGTCTTGTTAAAATATTCCTGTGTCTGATGCACAGCCAGACAAAGTTTCCGAGTATCTGCAGACTAAAATAGCCTAATGAGGGGCCAAGCAGTCACCAGCTCCCATTTCTGGTGTGTGTGTGTGTGTGTGTGTGTGTGTGTGTGTGTGTGTGTGTGTGTGTGTGTGTGTATGTGCGCGCGCGCGCATCAGATTCCCGTCCTTATTCTAGCAGCTGCTTCACGTGCACACTCCCACTGTATGTTGCACAGAAATAGACATGCATACAGAGTAATGAGAAAGTTTGGAGGGCTGTGTGTAATGAGTCACATATTTATAAATGAACTAATCAGAGGAAAAGCTTTTTATACTGTTTGTGAACCATGAGTCACTGAATTATAATGTGATACTTTTTGTGTTTGTCAAGTGCAGCTCAGAGAGGATGAGGGGTAAGCATTTGGCTCACTGAAATTCATACTTATAAGATTTACTTTAATATTTGATATTGATGCACTTTTAACAGAATAAATCTAAACGTTTCGTTAAGATCTTATCTGCATCAAAAGCCATATTCTATGAGTGTGGAAATCATTTTAAGAGGTTCAAGTTTGATTTAAGCATCTTGACATAGCTGTTTTTGAATCAAAACCATAACTAAAGTTTTTGGTTACAATCTTTACAAGTTTTGCACTTTGACGCATGTCTCTCCTTATCTCGCGCAGGCAGGCCTCTGTCTGGTCAGACTAATTGTGATAAGCTGTCGTTTTACAGGAGAGAATAACACGCTATGGAACGCGTGGCAAAAGCCACGCAAACGTTAAAAGTATGATTCTTTGGAGTTTGCACAAATTAAAGTCTTTAGAAACAGACTGATCTGACGTAGTTGGCCAAATGTTCTGAAAAGGTTGAGTCACAAAGAGAGAGGCTTTAGGAGGTGCTTTAAAGTCTCCACGCTGAAGGGCACACACGTCTGTGATCCCTCAGCAAGTTCTCGGTGCAGAGCATTTCCTTGAATCCTTTCCTTGTTTCCTTGTTTCTAGTATAATATTCCTTAATACATGCAGTTTATCAATGTTAACTGCAGTGCTTTAAGTGTGTCTTATGTGATGGTGCGTTGTGGAGATAAGGACCCAAATGCAGACTCGTGGAGGCAGACGGGGGGTGAACTAAAAGCGAGCCTTTTATTGAGGGCTGGTGCCAGGAGCACAACTGCAAACATGAGGTACAAAATAAGAAACTGGAAACTAATGACCTAAACTTAGAATGAAGCAAAAGAAAACAGAGAGGCACCAGAATCCAGAAACAAGGAAACAGTTCTGGAGGTCTGCCCTGACATGGGGCAACACGGTAGAGGTGTAACAGTCCTGAGGGCTGCCCAGGCCACTGGGCGAGGCTTGGAGAGAGGGACCATCGGTTGGAGCGAAGTAACTCTGGGGGTCGTCCAGAAGGCCAGCAGCGAAAGTGAAGCACTTCTGGGGGCTCGCATCAGAGGTGACCCAGCCAGTGGCTTGGACGGAGGCCGTTGATGGCTGAGGATGTGGAACTTCCCAGAATGCAGAGCAGGAAGCCAGTGGTGAGACCTTTCGGTCTCTGGGGTGGCCTGCTCAGGTGCTGTCATGGTCTCTGGGGTTTGTGCCCGGAGTTTTGTGTTAATCTTGTTATAATAAAAGCTGGTTTGTTTCTTTATATTAATATTCCTAGGTTTGGGGATTTTATTTAGTTCTGTTCTTGATTATTAGTCGTTGTTCTCTCCTTTGTTTAGTTATTTTGCTTCCCCTGGGTTCCTTGTTAGGTGATGTTAGTCCTGTTATGTCCAGTTTCTCTTCTTTGTGCTTTAGTGTCTCTGTGTCTGTCCTGTCCCCCTGTGTCCTGTCCCCATGGTCGTCTGGTTTCCCGTTTGGTTATTCGGTTATGTTTCCTGCGTTATCGGTCTCTGTATTTATCTTCCATCTGTGTCACGTTTGTAGTCAGAGTTTATTACTTCCTGCTTTATTTTGATAGTCTCCTGACTCTCGTGTCTTGTCTTTAGTTTTACTTCCCATCTCCTCTTCAGTGATGAGTTTCAGCTGTGCTCCCTGATGTGTTGTGTCTCCCTGATTGAGTCCTCCTCTGTTCTTTGTCACGTTGTCCCTCATACAGAGTGTGGTGTTCTGTTCCTGATCCAGTCTACTCTGTATCCTGTTTTGAGTATCTTCTGCGTTAAAGTTGCACTTTCAGGTTCACGTTTTGACTCCTGAGAGCTGCATTTTGGGTCCAAGCCTGCCTGTTTCACTATACTGTATGACAGGTGCACAATCAGCAGTTTCAGGGAGGCCAGCTCAGGAACATGGTTAACAGCGTCTGGGGTGCAGGCTGTAAAACGTAAATAGTCTTTGATGGGTTGCGGCTTGGAGCGCCATATGGCAGGAGCCCCGCTTCCTCCTGGAAAAAGGTTCATGGGGGCGCAGAGGTGGTAAACTCTTCGTCCTCAGCCCAAATCTCCACCAAAAATGAGGCTGGTGAGGAGCAGACTGGGATGCCAGCAGCGCCACTGCTGTGAGCCTCGCTTCCTCCCCTTGGAAGACTGGGAATCTGGCTGGGAGTGACTTGTTGCCAGCTGAGAAGATGGCTGGGTTGATGCCACTGCCACGATGTGGGGCTGGCTGATGGCGGCGTGGCTTGGGTGTGGGACTCCTGTGATGACGATGGGGATTGGAGAGAGGAAACAAAGTCTTTCAGCCATGTTGCCAATAAGTCCTTGTATTGAGGCCAAGAATGAGCCAGGCTGCAGATTCTTTGCTCAGATTCCTCCTTCTCTCCCGCGCAGAGTGCCCACGGCCATCGTCCTCAAAACTTGAGAACTCTGCGGTTGCTGGGGACGTGCTGGTCAGAGTATATGAGGCGGCGTGCTGTGGAGATAAGCACCCAAATGCAGACATGCAGAGGCAGATGGAGGTGAACTAAAGGGGAGCCATTTGTTGAGGGCTGATGGCAGGAGTACAAAGATGAACAGAAGGTACAAAGTTAGAAACTGAGAACTAAACTCAAAAACAGAGGGTAACTGACCCAGGACCATAACGGTGTGACATTGGGCTTCTTTCTTCAATTAACCAGACCAAATCATAGACAAAATGTCTTTAATTAATTAACAGTGTTGAAATTAAAAACCTAGGAGACCCTTCAAAGGTTCACTGCTTACAGTCAGCAGCCGGAACAAGAAAGTGCTCACCAACCCGCGCCTGTTTCAGTCAGGATGTCCTTTCATTGCTTTCACTGCTGGAAACAAGTTCCAAATTATTACTAATGCCAACTTAATGATTTTCAACCAGTTTTGTTGAAACTCACTCTCAGCGCCATCTCGTCTCAGATGATAAAACGCGTGCTGTGCAGCTGCTGCTTCAGAGTTCTGTGCTTTGTTTTAATTCAACATCTGCCAGACGGATCCTCTAATTCTTCAGCTTCAACAATGACTGCAGCTCTTCTCAAGGAAATCTGACCACCTCTCAGCTGTTTTTATTGCAAAAACAATAAAACCACAAGAGAAACTAAAATAATATTTTGGAACAATTTTCTTTGTCAGAGAAACAGTTCAATAAAATGAGCACTGGAAAAAAAAAACACAACATTTCACAGTTTTGACTCTCGATTCATTGTCTGAACTGTTTTCCGTTGCTTTCCATCATATTTAATTTAGAATAACATTTTATACCATTTTGTTTTTGTTTAATTCAGTCTCTTTGCTTTAAGTAACACACACTGACATCTTCAAGGCTCGATAAGACTGTTGCAGAAATGTGCAAGACTCGCAATATTAGTATTGCTAAAATCCTTTTTTATCTTAAGTGCATGCATATGTTTTTTTTTTCTTCCACCAATAAAACAAACTGCTTTCTGTTTATAACTTCTACACTTCTGGTGACTTCATCGTAGTGAACTCAGCAGTAAGAAAGGAGGAAAAGGAGAGTTTTATGTCACATGTCATTGTGATCCAACATATTCATGCACAGATCAGTTTCTTTTTTTGGCCCTGACGGGCCTGTTGATGCGACGGTTATATTTTTCTCTAATTGAATGTCTTTTTTTTTTTTTTAGTGTCTGCTGACGCCAGTGCTGCGGAAGGATAAGCCAAAAGTGAGATCTTATTACTGGTCAGTTCCTCCAGCCAATTTGAGTGCCAGTCCTGGCAAAGTGACACACACACACACTGTGACTGCACAGCCTGTGAAAAACTCACACTGCACTAACAAACACTCACACTTGTGTACTTGTGAGGGCCCTCGGTTATATGGTTATATATCGCATTCACTAACACGTAACCCGTCACAGTTTTATCTTTAACTTTAACTATGAACCCTAAAGATCAGACTGAATGTATACACACACACACACACACACACACACACACACAGAGACATGGTGTCCAAGTCTCACAGCAGAAAGACAGATTGGAGTCAGTGTGAGAAGAGTGTAAAGAACGTTTCTTTGGCTGCCCGTCGTGGCGATGACATCATTGCGCACGCTTGCCGATGAGCGATGTGTTCTGAGACATCTCTGGTGAAAAGTGCAACTGTCCCCGGCTCTGTTTCCTCTCCAGGCTTGATCTGCAGAGGAAACTGTCACACTGTAACACTTTTTCTGTGCAACAATAAACAACTCACGCACACGATGTGCCTTTTGTAAGTGATGACTGGAAAACCACCGCTCTGCATTCCAGCAGACCCTCATTTCCAGACCCGAATTCACGCCTGTTCTGCCTGGCTTTATATATTGAATAATTGTTGAGGTGCTCAAGCATAATAGCATTAGCCTTTTGGAGATTTTATTTTTCCTTCTTCCCGTTCACGCTGGTCTGGTCGAGCTAGGGCTGCATTTCCTGCTCAGGGTGCAGATGGTCCCAGTTCGCAAATCACAGACAAGCCCTAACGATGCATATCCAGTGTTTCCTGCAGATCAGCTTCACCCATCATCATAGTGACGGTGCTTCCTCCACTGTGCTCAAGATGCCCTGGACAGTTGAGCGGGTCTTGTGTACACAGTGGGCTGCATCTGCTGAACAGATTTTCATTTCTAAAGTAGAAAAGATGAAGATGTTCACTTTAGGATGTTAAGCCTTGTCTTCTTTCTCCAATTTATCCTTAGGATTTTTTAATATTTGCAGAAGTAGATGGCAAAAAAAACAAAAAAACTAAGAGAGTTGTGATGCTGAAACAGCAGGCACAGTATGACAACACAAACACAAGACTTCATGTCGTGGAGTCCCCTCCTGATGGTTGTTGTGTTAATTGACTAGGACTAAATCAAAGGACTGTTTCTGTATATTATTCTATTTTATTCTTGTGAGTAAACGATACCATTTCACTTTGTTCATTTTTATTTTTCAGAAGTCAAGTTTTACTTGAACTAAGTGTTTTTTTCTTAGTTTAGTTTAGTTTTGATGTTGTGATAACCTCGCTCGCCATCTTGGCGGTGCGTCCATGCAGTTAACTGTGCAGTTATTTCGAGGCCCCTGATCTAAATGAATGGCGTAGGGACCCTTTTACGTCAGCAGTCATGGTTACATGTTTTTTTTCTTTGCCCAAAATATAACAATTATTTGCACCAAAAAGTGTCACGAAAATACAATTTCACTTTTTTTTTCCTGTAACTGTTTTGTTGTGTTAGTCAGGTTGACATTTTTAATATTCCAAAGTCACCTACAGTAAAAAAAATAAATAAATACTGCTCTATGAAGTATTGAAGATATTTTATATTTGCAGCACTTTGTTGTGGAGACTTGGAGGTACACATCACTATGGAAGCCAAGATGAACTAACGAGCCGTTTTTAATGCCTCACGTGACCAAGCAGCTCGAAGGTCTAACACTGATCAGTAGTTCACCCTGTAAATTTGTACCATACTGTATTAAGGCCTGAGGACAGTATGGTACAGGACTCCTGCTGATGAAGCCATCTCATCATAAAGGCTTCTTCTTTGTAAGTTAATCTGGAGCTTTTAGTCACATAAAGCACTCTTTCTTCTTCTTCTTCTTCTTCTTCTTCTTCTTCTTCTTCTTCTTCTTCGGTCTCATGACTGTAAAGAACAAACAAAATGACTTTAACAGAGGAGATCGGTGTTAACATCTCATTTCAAAGATTCTGTTTGTGCTGTTTTTCTAAGAAGCACCGATAACGGATGTATTTGTTCAAATTGCTTCGCCCAGTAGTCACAAAACAATCATCAGCCACAACGATATGCAGCGACAGCTCTCAGAACAAGCAGGAAAAATAGCCGTTCACTGGCGTTGCAGTTTTTGAGTTTGTGTGGAGTTCGTGTGAAGGACGTTATGACTCCTGCAACACTTGAAGCTTGTTTATGTTTTAATTTTTGCCATCGTGCTCAAGAGTAGACAAGGGGACGAGGAAGTGGGACAGCAGCAGATCAGAGCATGAAGCTCCGTTCACAGCACAGGCGAGAGCCAGCCGGAGACAGAAATAAACCTGACAGGCGTTCTTTAGTTCTGCACTGCTCTGTTCCCTCTCAACTGTGAATATGACACAGCTGAGTCACACAGCGGGCCGTGTGTGTGTGTGTGTGTGTGTGTGTGTGTGTGTGTGTGTGTGTCGCAAGACAATTTGTTAATGTGCTGCTCAGTTGTATGAAGATGTGTGTGTATGTGCATGTGTGTGCAGCGTTATCAGGTGTGTGTTCAAACATGTGTGCATCGACAGTAAAACCTAATAGGATCAGTCAACTTCAATCTTCTGCCTTGACAATACACCAACCCACCTATGCACATCTTCTCTTTGAAGTGTGTGCGTGTGTGTGTGTGTGTGCGTGATGCTAAAATCCTGCAGCTTGTCCTCATTCCCTGCTAAAGGCTAAGTAAAGCAGATTAAAGTGGTTTATCATCTCACCATTGTCATCTCCAGTGTAATCAGACTGCTCACGACTGAACAGATGTGGTCAATCACGTTTACAAAGTTTGAACAGCATTTTAGCAATTTTATTGTAAGGTCCCAACTCCCTCTTCCTCCTGTTTTTCATCTCCTCATCATTTTCTTCTGGTAGACTTAAAGAAACATTTTGCCTGTCAGCATGCAGCAATAAACTGCTGCATAACTCTTTTTTTTTTTTTTTCCACTCTAAGCAATCTACTTTTTTCTCTCTTCATACATTAGCCATTATTTCTGCACAGCTTGTTCTCCAGTGGACCTCGGTGATTTAGCCGATATGTGATGCAACCGTAAAACTTCGATGCTGCAGCTACATCGGTAGCACTCACTCCATCTCTTTCTTCCTCCATCCATCTCTGTTCTCATTCCTGTGCATCAACCGTGGCAAAAAAGTATGAATATCTGGCAATATCTTATTATCTGACATTTTAAACTGTCAACTATAAATATCAGATTCAGCCTCAAAGATCCAGGCAATAAATATTTTTTAAAAAGTGGGATGCAGTGGATACATATTTATGGAGTGTTAAATGTCACAGATATCTGCCTCGGGGTCGTGTGGTAGGAAAAAAATATTAGAATAAAGTCAGTAGGAGCATAATAATAAAGTTTGTATGGATTGGGAAACACTGGAATTTATCCACAACATTTTGAAATAATCCAGCATGTACCCAATTATGTGCTACTTTATATTTAATAGGCAAAAGATGAACAAGTGAAGTTGAATTTGTGCGTTTCCACTGAGAAGCAGCATCCAGGCTTTAAAAAGGATGCGAGCATGTGGCCACCGCTCATGTTATAATTCCCAAATGTCCACAGCAGGACAGCCTGCGACTCTATAACTAATCAGTAACAACTGAATAGGGTAAATTTAGAACTCTGCAAATGTTATTAAGGTTTTAGTCAGGCATGCAGACAAACTGAGCATCAGAATGGGGGAGAAAGGTGATTTAAGTGACTTTAAACGTTTGCTTGCTGCATGTTTCAGTAACGGCTGAGCTAGTGGGATTTTCCCGCACGACCATCTCGAAGGTTTACAGAATGGTCTACAGCAGCAGAAGACCACACCGGGTGCCGCTCCTGTCAGCTAAGAACAGGAACCTGAGGCTCACGCAGACTCACCAAACCTGAACAACAGAAGGGTCAAGCTGCTGGGGGTGCAAACGTCTGAGGGATGCTGTGTTTAAATGATGCCCCAACCCGGTGCTAGCAAGGTGTACCTAATAAAGTGTCTGGTTATTGTTGCTGTTAATGTATTATTCTGTGAAATTGGAGAGAGGGTAGACCGACAATGTCCAAAAGCCCTGGAAAATGAAAGAACCTAATTATATTTTTCTGGGTGGAGAGGTTAAAGAGGAGGGAAGGTCACCAGGTCACCAAATAAATTTGTGCTAATTCCATTAGTGAGTCTTTAAATATTTCTGGTGACAGGAAACTTTCTGGTGGTGTTAGAGGTGAAATCATTAAAATTCATACTGCAGAAACTGTGAATCTCTGCACAAAGTTTAATTCTTGTGCTGCTTCTGGAAGTTTACAAATGTACATCCATCAATTTTGCCATCACTCAAACACTCTTTGTGTTTCTTCTCCTCTTTTTTTTTCTTCGTGCTGTCGCGATAATAAGGACAGTGAGTATGAATTTGTGTTATGAAGATGAATGAAGAAAAACGCCTTATTTAAGCTTCTCTCTCCTATTTAATAATCAATCCCATAATTCTTTAACAGTGGAAAATATCTGATAATGCGTATGGCAGCACACTGTTTATTCACTGTAAAGCAGGCTTACTGTAAGTGCAGCGGTGCATCTGCATCCATTAGATAATTGAGCTAATATTGTGATGGAGCAGATAACGCCCTGCTCAGCTCAACTTTCTCCACACGAGGTAAAATAACAGTTTTTTGGACAACAGCACTCAGTCCTAATTGCCCAAAAAGCTTCAATAATATTTCAGTGTTATTACAACTAAAAGACCCCATCACTGCACACCCTCTGCACAGATCTCTTCTACTGTAATGAGAATTTTTTTTTTTTTTTTTTGGCAGGACAGGCAAAGGGCAAACACATAAAAGAGGACATCTACAGTAACTTCCATTATACATGATATATGGAGATTACATTCATGCCAAATAACAAGCTGCATTATAAATGATCCTCTCACTCCTCTGCAACAAACTCCAGTGCACACCAAACTATTGCTGCTGCTGTCAAGTGTGTTTTTAATACATTCATCACGTGCCGAGAACACAGACATGTGCAGCTTCTTCTTCAGAGCTCAGCAGTCACAATCTCAGTCATAATGAGGGACTTGTGAAAGAAATTTATGCTCTGCATCGTTGTTTGCTTGCAAAAGGTTTGCTCTATCCAGCAGGATGTGGGATAAATGACGTGTCAGTTTATACACAGATGACTTCATAGATATTGCTCCTGTCATGGGTAATTTGATATATCGATGTTGTCGGATGCAAATCAAATATAAGCACCATGCAGTTCCATTTTCTTTATGTGTTGCTAGTTCACGGCAACAGTTGTCTCAAGGTGCTGTGCATTGCGAGGTAAAAACCTCACAAAGGTAGAGAGGAAACTATCAGCTGATCGCCTCTGAGCAAGCTCTCCTGTAAAGTTTAATGAACAGAGGAGGAGCGGCCCTCGGCTGCTGGAGCCTACAGCGCCGTGACTGAGGGCCGGTTCAGGGTCACATGATCCAGCCCCGGCTATAGCTACGTTTTCTCCTCGTGTTACTCACAAGTATACGGCCGCACTGGAAAGCCACAAATATTCAGCAGCCAATGAGACAATCCAGCTGACAGCTGACAGCTGGAATGAAGTTACAGTTATATAATTTCAGAACTCACCATTAAGTCCTTTCACTCACTTTTTTTTCCTTTCTCCTCTAAAAGTGAAGTTGATATTTCTGATTGCCAGTGGCGTCAGGACAGTCCCAGCTGAGATGGGTTAGGGTGAGATGCAGCGCACAGCTAATTTTCAGCGGAGCTGAATTATTTTAATATTTTGTGTCATCTGCCTTAATACTTAAATATATAATGGACACACACGCACACACCCACACTTGACTGACTGTTGTTCCATCATTTTTGCTACGTTTTTGTTCTCAACAAATTACAGAATGTGCGCCAGATTTTCAACTTCGATATTTCATTCATCTGTTCACGATCCGATGTGTTCTCCTCCTTTTTTTTGAGCAGAACAGTCAGGCATCATCTGCATTACAGTGGAAAATTATGCCCAGTGTTTTCTGCTGGGCATAATGCTGGTCAGGTGTAGCAGTTTTTTAATGAGAACGTTATATTGATCATATTGAAGGCTGAACTGCAGCCTGACATAAAGGCCTGGATGACCTCTAATTTCCTGCTTCTAAATTCAGATCAAACTGAAGTTCTTGTACTCGGCCCCACAAATCTTAGAAACATGGTGTCAAACCAGATACTTACTCTGGATGGCATTACTTTGGCCTCCTGTAACACTGTGAGAAATCTTGGAGTCATTTTTGACCAGGATATGTCCTTCAATGCACATATTAAACAGATATGTAGAACTACTTTTTGACATTTGTGCAATATTTATAAAATTAGAAACATCCTTTCGCAGACTGATACTGAAAAGTTAATCCATGCATTTATTACTTCTAGGCTGGACTACTGTAATTCATTATTATCAGGCTGTCCTAAAAGCTCCCTGAAAAGCCTTCAGCTGATCCAAAATGCTGCAGCTAGAGTACTGACAGGGACTAGAAAGAGAGAGCAGATTTCTCCTCGCATACATGAATTCTACTAAGAAAAAAATCCCTAGAAGTCCTCTTGGTATTAAGAGGTAACTCGCCCACATTACTGCATTCAGTAAACTACAGAGAAATGTGTGGTACTACACATATGTTTCTAAAGGTGTTAGTGATTTGTAAATAATGGTTTTCTCTATTATTTCTCTATTGTATGCCTGTTTGAAGCTCAGTGATGAATGAGTGTGTTAGCAGAGTCAGTGTTCCAAGGAGACACCGCGCTGGTGTCCATTAGTTTTCATTGTGCCGTCCTCCAGGCTAATAACACAGAGCGCCTGCTCTCTGCTGTGAGGAGATGCTCCACCAACTCTGACACTCTGATTTATGAATTAATGAACCATTTGTTATTACGGACAATCTCCCCATTGCTCCCACCTGGAGCTTTCTATATGTGTGTGTGTGTGTGTGTGTGTGTGTGTGTTGGACTAAAATTGTTTTCACCCCCTGACTTATTTGTGGTGTTTTGGTGGACATCTCTAAGTGGTTGGTGTTGGCATTGTTGGACCAGGAGGAGCTTGTGACTCACTAAGACTGGGGCATCATTGACCTAATGCTGGACTTTGACCTTCATGATGAGCTTGTGTGGACCCCAGTTTTAATATACTGTATATAGAAGTAACTTATCAACATTATTAGAAAACCAATGATTTGTTTTAATTCCCAGAAGAAGAAACGAAGCATGGTCGAAGGGAGAAGCCGTTACATTTTGGACTGCAGGTAGACTCTCAGAGTGGAGCGCTGGCGTTGGCAGATGTGTGTCCACTCTTCTACCACGTCAGAAACTAAGAAAAGAACATCCAGTGATGTTCTCTAACCCCAAGTTGTTTTACTGCCTCTTTTGTGCTAATATTTTATCACATCAGTACATACAAAGGGAATCTCGAGGTATCTCTTGTAGAACAATTTTTCATTTTTCCTGCAAATATAATTAACACCCCTCTGGCAAAAGGCCTTTAATATCAGCTGCTCTTGTTTCTCTACTCTCCCTCCTTTGCCTTCCCCTTTCTGACATTTCCTTTCTCTGGCACACGCACCGTTTTCTTTTCCCGTCTTTTCTTTGAGTTTCTCTTATTCATCCTCAGCAGCATATAGGAGATGAGAACGGCCTTGCCTCATGACAGATAGCTATCATTTCTGCCTGTACTAATTCACATCGCTCCAAATAGCTGCCATTGGGTCACAGCCCAGATCGCTGCAGTATAATTCCGTTCTCCATAATGAGTTACTGTCACGGAAAGTAACCGGACACGGAGAGTTTTACCAAAGAAACTAGAACGTGTTCTGGTGCAGGAAACTTTGCCACCACACTGTCTGAAATCTGGAGAAGGTAAAGTTAGACAATGACCTGAAAGAGAAAAAAAGGAATGCAGTTATAAGGAGTACGACTGCATTTGAACTGCTCAGACATTTTATGTGTCTTGCTTGGAGAGGTACCTGCCAGGTAGCTGCATTATAGCCAGGTACAGGATCCAAATGCCTTCTTTTCTCCAGTATGTAAGTGATGATGATTGGCCAGTTGCAGGATCCATCCCAGTATAGATAATACAGTGTTTCTTGGACCCTCAAAAATGTATTCATTTCAATTTAGGTTTATTTATATAGCAGCAAATCACAACCGTCACCTCATGGCGAGGTATACTGTAAGGTTAAGACCCTGGGAGAAAACACCAACAATCAAATGATGAGCAAGCACTTGGTGATGGTGGCATGGAAAAACTCCCTTTTAACAGGAAGAAACCTCCAGTAGAAGCAATAATTATCTCTTTATATTGGGGTGGCAATGGCGCAGTGGGTAGGTGCTCACCTCGCAACCGGAGGGTGAATGTGGTTGTGTGGTCAGAGGGGTGAATTGGCAGCCACGCGTCCGTCAGACTGTCCCGGGGTAGCTTACCACCACCGAGCATGATTGAGGTGTGAATGAATGGTGCACAGAATGATAAAGTGCTTTGAGTACCATGAAAAGCACTAAATAAGTCTAAGGCATTATTATTATTATGTGATGTGAACCACATTTGCATGCACAGAAAATGTGAATGCGAGTGAGCATGAAAGTCTCTGGAGTCAGCAGGCTTTGACTTTTCTGTGTCGTGTCGAGGATTTAAGTCTATACTAACGACGTGCGCACACTCTCAGCTCCGTGTGAGGCGAGCAGAAATCTGGAGAGGTCTCAGTGCCCTCTGCTAAAAAGTTGGTCCGAGAGTTTACAGCATTTTTATTCCTTATCCCACATATTCAGACTATGTATCACATTTTCATTCCTGTTAGTTTTTATTTCTGTTCTGCATGAGAGACACTTTTCCACAGCCCGGGCCAGCAGAACAAATGACAGAAGTTCACTAGAACGAGCAGACAGACAGCGGAGCACACAGCGGGCCGAAACCAATGATGACATCGCGACAAAGGACACGGGAAACTGAGACAACATACACACACCTATAAAACTACAGAACACACGAGACAAAGGACAAAGACACAGAGGGATGAAGCGCACACACGAGGACGCAGGGATGACCAGAAGGACGAAGGCAAACAGGAACTCGATAAAGACAACAGAACATAGCGACTCGCTTTTTTCTCCCAGACAAACATTAGATTCAGTCCAGAATCCGACATCCTTACGCTGAACCACAGCTGGACTTTAGCCCTGATTTGATCATATCTGCTGCTGCATCGTGCACAGACACTTTCACAGAGACCATACCAACAGTTTTCACAGCATCTGACTTCAGCCACGTTCTGATACGGCTCATTCCACAAGCAGCTTGGAAACAGCAGCATGCTTTGTGTGTTAATGTTATATTTAGCATTGAATAAAAATTCATGGAAATGTATAATATCACACTGTTTCTGCATGATTTAACGTGCTCGATAGGATACCCCCATCAAGGGGCAGTGTTATTCGTTGCTGGTTTTTTTTCCATTATGGAATGAGGAGTAGATGTTAATGTCCTCTGCAGGCCCCGCCGTCCTCAGCATGTGTTTTAAATAGATCCCTTAGAAACAGCTACAGGAGAGATAAACTGCGCTGACAAAGCTGAATGTGCGAGCACGCGTGTGCGTGCTTCTATTTCTTTTGTTTATTTGTTTTGCACGTGTAAATTCATATGTTCTAGTCAGCTCTATTGACTTTGTCTTCATCCATAATTAAGTTCGTATAAATCAGGCTGTCAGTCACAGCTGTAATGTGAAGAGCTGAATGACATTTTAATGACTGCAGGGCTATTCCAGGGTCAGCCCGACCTAACAGGTGAGCACTTTCATCACTCATATTTAGTAAGCCATTATTCTTCTACTACACCCTTCCTTCCATTTTTCGACTTTCATCTCTTGGTCTTTTCTTTTCCTGGCACTTTTCCTGGTGTATTTTTAGACGCTTGCATGGAATATAAATGTGATCATTTCTTTTCTTTTCGTTTTTTTTTAAGGAGAGACGACATTGTTTAATAAAGCACACAAAAACAGTTGTCAGCCAGTAGCTGGAGCATCCATACAGTGTTGGATGGTCTACAGGTCCTCACAGAGTGGATCAAAATGAAGATCAATAAACACAATATGGGCTGACTTCTGGTGTTGTGGCTAAAAGAATAAAGATGCAAATAATGATAAAGTTTGGTGGTGACTTTTCTTTAAATGACAAACTAGTTTGACATGTACAGGGCAGAAGCCTCAAGTAATGAAATGACTGCTCAATAAAACAGTGGAGCAGGCAGTAAAAGAGTAACTTTTGCTGTAGTAATCAGTAATAAACGATTAATTACTCTTTTGGGCCACTAAGCATTTGGCCCAGGGTTAATCAGGAACACCTCATGAAGAAAGCAATCAATTAATAGATGAACTAAATATTACATAGGGCCTCCTCTCCCAGTTGGCAAAGTATAAATGTTATTCCTGTCTAGCTTCCAGATGAGAAGTGTTGCCTACCTCTTCAGATTTCTGAGCAAGTTGGTGCTCACTGAGTGGTTTCCCCAGCTGGAAGGCAGCAAAATAAGCAACTTCTTCTTCTTCAGTCAGAAAAATGCCATAAAAGATGCCGATGACTGTAAACAACATCACTGCTACAGTTCTAACTACTGTAAATTCACCTACAGAAATAACTTCTAACCTGTCGCGACCTTTTGATCATTGTGACAAATCCTAAGGAGATGTAACCAAGTCATATTTCCATATGCCCAGTCTTGATATTCTTCCGGACTGCTGCTATTGCTCAGGATTTGATAAGCACTTAAACCTTGAAATAATGCAGAAATATAAGTGGGAAACATTTAGGGTTAAGATGGTGAAACAGTGACTTCATGTTTGGGCAGGCCACAGTCACACTTGGCGGTTTCCAAGAGAAGATGACGTGGGAGAACAGACTGTGTCCAGACTGACCAAAATAAAAACACCAGTCGAGGGACAAATGTTGGTGACACAGCGCACTGGTTGCTGTTTATTTTAAGCCTGCCAATAGGATGCTGCAGTTTGAAGCCAACATGTTTTGAGCGGTATGCTGTTATGTCATTTGTCTGGACTCAAACGTTCCATCATAAGGCCTGACTCTAAATGAGCCTGAAGGTGAGCTGGTAAATAACGTCATCCAGAATATCAGGATGTGAAGTTCAGCTGGCAAACTCAAGAAGTTCTAAAATTAAAATTCAGCTTTTCATCACTGAGCAGAGTCACTGGTGGAGCTGAGGCTTGTATAAACCGTAGCCTTTGGGTCTGAAAAGTGCCTACATTCTTTCTAGTAGCCAGCAGGGGGCGACTCCTTTGGAAGAAAAAATAAAACCAGTTGTAAGAAAGGAAAATGAACCTGCAAGTCAGCATTTGTGACTTCAGTACAAACCTTCCTGATTAGTTTAAAGTCTCATCGTGAAGTTAAATATGTAAATTATGTAACGTTAGCCCTACCCCACATCACACCCCACAGTCTGATTCAGACAGTGGTGGCTCCAGAAATATTTTTCTGCATGTGCTAGGGGGGGGGGGACTAAGCATTTTGCTGAGGGTGCTATGATGGATCATTTGTTCTTTCATTTGTTCTTTCAGTTCTCAACACACACAGACACAAGCGATTTTCTTGGGGGTGCTATGGGCGTGCTATGGCTTTTCCAGGGGGAGCTACAGTACCCCCTAGCGCCCCCCCTGGCGCTTCCACTGGATTCAGGTGCTGTGCCCCACAGCACTTGACAACAAACTGGACTTGGGGCTCAAACACACTAGGGTGCGGCAGGGATCGTTGTGAGTACATCATGAGTCTCAAAGTGGAGTTCTTTAAGACACAAGCACATTTCTATAACTACTGACTTTATGTGGCATCATCTGAGCTAAAGTCAGCTACACTCAAAATATGCAACAACAAAGTAAAAAGGTAAAGTGGTGCTTTTGATGTAACCAGTCTGAGCAAAATGAAATGAAGACACTGTTGCCGACCACTCACACAGAGTGTGCAAAATCACCAGTGCCGAGCCCTTTGCCAATGGAAAGGTGAACAGGGTTATTTTTTCTGAATACATTATTCTTTTTTGGAAGTCTAAACATCAGTGCCGTGTGCGCCTTTTGACATCATTAAAATTTTCCCACCTTGGAGTTGCCGGAATGAGAAATTGTTTAGTGCAGCTGCAAGTGACCTGATGTCCTTTAATAAAGGACAGCATAATGTGTGATTACGTCCCATCAGTCTTTTTTTTTTTTGTCAGACAAGGTCTAATTTAATATGTGTGCTTCATTCCAGAAGAAAACTTTTCCTTTGACCTCCTAGCAACAGTCTGAAAAGTGGCTGACAAAAGAAGATGGAGAATGTCGCATGTTTATTCACATGCTTCATTTATTAATCCGCAACATTGAAAAAAGGTAAAATGTTAAACACAACACAAACTCAGGCAGTACTTTAATGAGAAATAAAATGCAGAAATACTTTACCTCATCTTTGAGTGATCATAAAATGTTGTGTTAACTGGGTCAGTGTCAGAATATCACAGTCTATATGAATATAGCCTCGCAGAGAGATATGAGGCTCTGTGAGCAGCGGAGCTGGTGGCAGATTTCTTTAGCTGCATCTGGACCCGTCCAGATGGAGGAGGTGGTGTTTGTGTAAGTGTGTCAATGTGAGCAATCTTTGTGAAACAATGAAGATGAGCAGTGGTGCTGACAAGGTGTGAAACTGCTGTGAGTGTTTAAGGTTTTGTGTGTGTGTGTGTGTGTGTGTGTGTTATAGTTCACCAATAAAGAAAATTGTAGTGTTATTACAGTTCACTGAAATAACACTGAAACCTGAACTTAATAAAAGTCTACGTTTCAGTGTAACTAAACGTTTTTGTGTCCTAGACATGAAAACCAGACATTTGGTCAGATTTGTCACTACAAACAAGCTTTGGTGTCTGCATGATGCGAGAAAAATACGTTCCTAACATGACTGAAAACAAATAAAACTAAAGGAAAACGACACGTTAAAAAACTGGGGAGGAAACCAATACTGGAAACTGCATGAAACTAAATGGAATTTAAAGCCAAACTTACAAATGCAATAATGAAAAATACAAATGTGCAGTAAGAACCAGGGTGCTCAAACGATAGCGCTGCGGTCCCCCGTTCTTAAAGATTTAAATGTGCTGTACTTCACTTTTTATCATTACTTTATTCTTTTTCACTGGTCCAGTAGTACACATATACATTACACTGTCTTCTCAGACATTTTCTTTTTTCTCTCCACTTCATTTTCCAAGTAAAATATATTGGAAACTCCAGCTGGATAGAAGGATAGGAGGAGGGACTCTGAAGTATTTTTGTGATCCAACACTGACCTCCTGTGGCCGTGAATGAGACTGCACCTGCCTGGTCTTCAAAGGAAAATTAGCCTTATAACTGATCCATCCATCCATCCGTCTTCTGGGCCACTTATCCAATTCAGGCTTGTGAGTGGTGGGGGGTGGGGAGTGGGGGTAGATACCTGTCTTAGGGCAAAAGGGCGACCATTCATTGGACAGGTCACCATGTCGCAGGGTCTTATTGCCATTCACTATAAATGCAGATTTTTAAGTTTTTAACTTTTTAAAAGTTTATTTTAGTAGCAGACAATAACAACGTGAAACACGGAGCAGATTCACGGATGCAGTGAAGGAGGACACGCAGAGGGTTGGTCACAGAGGAGGGTACTTGCAACAGGGTGAGATGGAGGCATGGTAACCCCTAACGGGAGCAGCCAAGAGGAGGAGGAGAAAAATACATCTGTTTCCAGTCTTTTTTCAAGCCCTGCAATCCTGCTTTGATAGACATTTCATAAATGGATCAGTTCGGTTTTTTTTTTTGTTTTTTTTTTGGTGATTTCAGTTATATTTACGATCCCCCATAAAATAAATTACAGCTGTTTTATAGGCAGTTATTTACACTATGAGCTTTTTTCGCGCTGTGTGACCTTAGCACTCAGCTGCAGCTTGTTGCTTCATGTCCGTCAGTCAGTTTTTTTTGTATGATACTTTGTATCAAGCTTCAATAAATATATTACCACTGACCTCATTTTATTACATTTCTGAAACTGAAGCGATGTGACGACTGGAGACCGCAGAATTTAATGTGCCAGGGTTACATAACAGGAAATAAAAAGCCGAGGGAGACAAAAGAATACCGAGTATGAAATAATTATGAAACTCGCTGGTTTACATAAAGCGATGACTGACGAAATAACCGCAGCGGACGCGAAGGGGGCGGGTCAACTTCTAGTGGGTGATTAAACCAATGAGAGCGCTTCATATCGCTGAGTGACACACGGGCAGTGAATACAGCGGAGGGTAAAGCAGGTCGTGACCAACCTTCAGCGAGAGAGCGAGGGGCAGTGAGCTAATCACTTCCTGTGCGGATGGGGGATACCAGTGACCTCAGGTACCTTCTCACGTTCTCACCTGCCACAGCTGGAAACGCACAGGTGTGGACAATGAAAGGTGAAAACTAGTCAAGAGTGCATGTCTGTGCTGTCAGTAGAATTAGACCACCGCTGCAGTTTTCCTCTTTGATTGTTGATGCATATTTTAGGCTGATAACATTTGCCACCTTCCACTATAACCACAAACTGGGAGTCATTTGATGCAGCTGATGGAAACATGAGAAGCTGGTGGTCAGCTGACACTGCTTATTTACGTGGAATGGGGCTGGGGTGGGTGACCGACTGAGCTCCATTTGCACTGTACCCAAATTAAGATGGGTTCTAATATCTTTGCGAACCTGGACCCTGGTGCTGTTTGCTGGGACACCGAGATGCAGAAAACCTCGTAACACTGTTCAGCTTCACTTTTCAGCTCTTCTTTTTATTTTATATATTTTTTAAAAATAGAAACAACAACTTTAATTCAGCATGCATCACATTTAGAGTACAACTGTATTTTATTAACTTAAAGTTAAACACTGAATATTATTTGTAGTGTATAAAAAAATCGGTGCTTTTTAAAGTAATTTTAGCTTTAGGAATCTGCTACAGAAATAAATAAATGTACGCTTTTAAAACACACCTGAGACACCAATATACACAACTTGGCACACTTGTATAATAACACAGCCACCTTTGTGACTTTGTGTTTATTGTAACACGGGGACCGTTAACGGGACCGATTCGCAGTGACACGCGGGGTCCCACAGCTGCTCTGACGACCTTCAGCACGCGGTGACATCATCTCCTGTCTGCCTGTCGTTCGGCGTCATCTTTCGGCAGGTAACACGGAGAATACCCTGACAAGCAGAAAGTGAGAGAACAGCTCTGAGTTTTGCACCATCAATTTCTAGATCACCCCCTGCTTACTGATTAATGATAACTACACACCCTTATCAGCAGCAAAACAAGCATGACAAAAAAGTCACCCACACAAGAGCAGACCTAGTGCCTGCTCTTTTTTTTTTTTTTTACAAAACATTTACAAATTTTAAAAAAATATGGCCGCATGTGTGTAATGAGTGAGACCAGCACTGGCCAACGTAGCTGTTTGGTTAGTCTGTAGCAGGGATTTCTTCCACCACGCAGCCATGCTGAAGCCGGGGGTGGAATGGGTAACACCACTGCTCTTCTCTGCCTCCTCAGCCTGCACGCAAATCCAGTATGGAGCACTGGACTGAACTGGGAGAGGAGGCGCGCACACAGTTAATCACACACGTTACCAGGAAAAAGACCAACACGAGAAGGGAAAGAGTAAATAAATTCTGAAAAATGTAGATACCTGTAAAACAGAGGGATTATCTATGAAAATTAAACCATTACTAGCACTCACTGGGGACGCCTGGCTAGTGCGAGCAGATCCAAACAAACTCAGTGTGGGACAACAATTCTGGAATGTGTGGAGGATGTTTCAGGCATGCTGCTGGGAGCTGCAGGCTTGGGATTTAGCATGTGAGGGACAAATCCATGTTATTTAAGCAGGCTTTTTCCAGGCTCCGAATGGGTCTTTGGGGAGTGACTATGGACACAAGGATAACGAGTCCTCAGGGAACCTGTGTTCCCTGAATTAACATAATTTTCCTTTTATTTATTTATTTATTTTGCCATTTGATAAACAAGCTTGATTGTGTCACTTTGTATCATCACAATATCCTGTGCAAAACTGAAAAGAACAATTATAATAAAGGGAAACCACTCTGAAAATAGCCTCTCAGGCCTTTAATTACCATGTCTTACTGTTGCATTTCATTTTATCCATGGTAGTTCAATATCATGTAAATGTGCATGGCATGCGGTTTAGTGGCGACTTGCAGTTGTCCTTCCTGAGTACAGCACAGGCAGAAAAATGGTGACGTGTTCACTTAAAGGTGCAGTCAGTTGTTTTTCGAGGTTATTTAATAGAACGCAATCTGCAAACTACTGACATCTAGTGGTGATGTTTTACACACTGTACCTTTAAACTTCACTCATGATCTCAGCCTTCCAAACTTCCTTCAAAGCCATCAGAGAAGTGTCTGTTCTGCAGCGCTGTGCTTTGAATACATTTGGGACATTTATTAATAATAATAATAATAATAATAATAATAAACTTCTGTGCAGTCCCACATTATGTGGGACAACTGGTCACCCCATACCTGCCACCTGCACAGTCTGACTACAGTGATTTAAAGTCACAGGTATGAACACGGTCTGCATGCCAGCACCTTCGTGCAGTAATGTGATTAAAACCAACTTCAGTTTCATTTACCTGCTGCACCTGTAGTTTTAAACTCAGGTAACACATGAATTAGGAGTTGTAGCGCACAGTCTCTGCGCAGAAAGTGATATTGTGGTTTTTACCTGCACGCTTTCCTTTATAACTTTAAGATGATCGTATTAGACGCTTGTTTTGATGTGAATTCACAAAGAGCTGTCAGTGCAGGTCTGACACTGTAAACTTTTGCTGCTCTGCAGCCGCACTAAACACAAACAGAAGACAGGATACGTCTAAAAATTCAGGCTAAAGAAAGAAAGTGCGGCGTAAACGACAGAAAAAAATAACACGTTTTTAGGCTGAATTACCTGCGTCTGAACTGTTGCTGCACTATACGAAGACGTGGAGGATGGAAAAGCCTTATAAGACAGACAGCAGCGATAAAAAGGACAGAGGAACTATCAGCGGCACCACTCGGGTTGCCAGGTTTGCACTTTATCCTCCTGCACATATGAGTAGAACAGAGCCATGTCGGGTTTCTTTCTCTTCTCCTTTTGTTGTAATTATTAATACTGCTGCTACTAGAGACAATTAATCTGATGAAATTTAAATCAGAACAGGCCGTTGAAGTGATCAAAATCAAAATAGTATTTTTTAGAGGTTAATTCAGGGGCTTTTCCAGGATTTTCCCTTCCTTTTAATATTGCGTTAGAACGAGGACCAAGAAAAGGCAGTGCATCACAGGAAATAAGAGTATACTAAATATTTGATCAGATATGAATATAATGTGGTTTAGAAACACTGGACACAATTTTCAGGATCATGTGTGCCCTGTGCTCCAGTATGGACTATTTTTATCCACAATAGAGTGAAAGAGAATTAATTTGGGGTGGAGGGTTTGTACTTTGGGGGGCCTGGTGCCACACCACCTTACCTGTTAAGGTCATATGTACCACTGGATCATGCAGCGAATCAATAACTTTAATTATTCCAATAACTCATTGACTCATTTTATTTAGAAAGGTGACCTGCATAAGGCAAACCTTACAGCAGCACACCTGCGTGGTGGTTAGCACTACTGCCTCACAGCTATTATGACATCTAGAAGGTCCGGGTTTGATTCCACCTTGGCCCAGGCCTTTGTGGAGTTTGCATGTTCTCCTCATGTCTCTGTGGGTTTCCTCCCACAGTCCAAAGACATGCAGTTACTGGGGTTAGGTTAATTCACTCTAAAAAATTGCCCTCTGTCAGCTGGGGTAGGCTCCTGCAACCCTAACAGGATAAGTGGATGGATGGAGGTGACCTGCAAACCAGAGCTGAAGGGAAATATGTGAAGGTAAACAGCAGCATTCCTCTGGAAACATGTCAGCATATCCACAGGTAAAGCTCCGCCCCCTGGTGGTAAACATGTCTGTTAAAGTTTGCAGAGGGTAATAACAAAAGGTTAATTTTTGAATCTGTGTTTTGTTATTCCAAACCTTCTCGAAGTTGCCTCTCTACCTCCAAACCGCTCACTCTGATGTGCTCATTTCTAACTTTGCCCCTCCCGGCCACTTCCAACAAACATCTTGGCATCTTCAGCTCTGCCCCCTGTCTCTTTGTTAGCGCCACCTTCTCCAAACCAACACCACAGCAGGTCTCACCGCTGTCTTCCCTTTCGCTCTTGCTGCTCTCCTTCATTTCCGCAGATCTGGCAACCTCCGCACCGGTTCGTTGATGACGCAGACTCAAACATCATGGCGGACGAAGTTGAGCAGGTCGGTGTAGCTGCATTCGATGCTGGCGTTATTTTTTTTTAAATACAGCGTGCACGTGAGTGCCTCATAGGAGAGCAGGAGACGGTTTCACTCGCGTGTTTGATGTAACGAGCTGATCACGTTTCTTTGTCGATCACCGATGTGCCGACAGCGCGGAGGGGCCCGTCGAGAGCTAGCTGAGTTAGCATGGCTAGCGTGTAACGCGGCGCAGAGCCAGGATGAGACCGAACTCAAAGACGCCTCTGTTCTGCACATCAGCGTTGGATTACCGCTAATATATATATATTTTACCTGTTGTTTTTAGGCTCAAGTCTTTTAACAAGTTGGCTTAATCAGTTCTGTAGCGTCTCTAAATTAAAACAAGCTTAGAGTTACAGAATTACAACTGTTCAGACTTTAGAAAACTCAGAAAATGAGCTGAGCTGATGGAGGACGGCTTTGCTTCACTGTGAGCTGTGCCTCAGGTTAATCTGGCTGCTCTAAAGATCTGAATGTGATTCTGGCGTATGCAATTTATAAATAATAATCCTTTGCTTATTCAGGTGACAGAAAATACTGAATGTTATGCGGTTCGTCAATTTTTTATTTTTAGTGTGTGTGCATTTGCTGTTTTTTATTTAAATTACTTTAAATTAAAAATTCTTTGGTTTAAAAACATATCAGTGTGTGCTCAGATATGGGACTTTTTTCAGGACTCCTTGAATTTTTCCCCCATTTTTTAATGAACCAATGCTACATTTTTTTGATACGTCAGTCCCAAATTACAGATCCTGATTCAGCTTTATGCTAATGAAGACCAGAGGAAGTTTCAGCCTTTTGTCTTTAATAGTTTTTTGTTCATGTTCAAACATTTTTCTCAGATTTTAAAGTGAGATAAATAAACCTGCTGGAAGTGGGTCGACTGATCATTTAGCAAAAAACAAAAATTTTCTTAAAACGTTTTTGACACATGAAGAGCGATGGATTATGTCCAGACTTTGGACCATAAACTTGAAGCAGGTCAGAGATGGTGGAGCAGAAAATGGTCTAAAAATGTGATGGTTTGAGGTGGAATGACCCAAACGGGACCTCATCATCCAGGACAAAAGAATCGAGGAACAATGGAAGCAGAAATGTAGAAGCAACATAGTTCTTCTTGTCCAAAGAGGTGGTTAACTGTTGACATACTGCTCATATGACAAGCATGCATTAACGTCTTTTCTGTGCACTGCAGCAACCACCTACAAACACAGTCGAGGAGCCGCTCGATCTGATCAGGCTCAGTCTCGATGAGCGAATCTACGTCAAGATGAGGAATGACCGGGAGCTCCGAGGCCGGCTTCACGTGAGCTTTTTCTGTTGTAGTGCAGCATCTCTGCAAACGGAAGCAGTGGCTTTGGCATTTGAAACAGCACTTTGGTTTCTTTTGGCGCGTTCTCGTGCTCTCTTGCTTTACTCTCTATTTGTTATTGCTTGGCCCAGGCCTACGATCAGCACCTGAACATGATCCTCGGTGATGTGGAGGAGACGGTGACGACGGTGGAGATCGATGAAGAGACTTACGAAGAGCTCTACAAGGTGCAGCATCGTTTTCTTTCCAGTCCCGATGCCCTTTTCTTTATGTCTGAATTTAAGCTGGTGCACCTTTAAAAGCATCCACCTGTCAGGACTTTATGGGTAATATTTCACTGACTGTGTGTTACAACCTCTTCTGTTCTTGTTAACACGTTATTGAGAACGTCACAGGGAACGTGTCGTTAAGGAACGGTCAAGTATGAGCTCTGAAGTCTGACTTATGACGATGAATGCTTCACAGAGATTCGTGCACAGCTGATCCTAAAAATGTCACTCAAGCAAAATGCATTTTTTTTAAATTCATGCATATCTCGTCTTAGTTTTTAAGTGCATTTATTGGAAATTTTTAAGAATATAGTTTATGGACAAGTGTGAGCGTAAATCTTTGTGTCTTTTCAGTCGACCAAGCGAAACATCCCCATGCTGTTTGTCAGAGGTGACGGCGTTGTCCTCGTGGCCCCTCCCCTCAGGGTGGGCTAGCCCCGATCGCATCCCGGTGTGAAGCAGGGTCTGGCTCCGGTACAGTTTCACATCCACGTCAGAGAGGGTAGAGCTGCCACAGCGTTAGGATCAAACCTGGTCACCCTGCAGAAATCACTCTTTTTGAGACTTAACAAATGATTCACTTTTTGTTGTTGCCAGATACAAAACACGCTGACAGAGAACGATGGAGGGCTTTTTGTAATAAGGGGGGGCCGGTGTCTTTATTTTTAGCAAATTGCTGTTTTTCAGGCCAAAACTTGATTTTCATTGAACAGAATATTTTGGCTCTTTCAGGACATTTTTGCAGGTAATAAATCTGTTTAATCCCCATCAGATCATTTAGTTACCTCCACGCCCGGCGACTTTTTGTCCCTTGAAGGTATCTCCAAACACGACACTGAGCGAAAACAGTTTGTGTGATTCTGTAACTATTATGTTGGATCCAAGCAAAAGACTTGTGGTTTTCTCCAAACAGACCATCTGTGAATATTTAGAGTTTTTCTCCGTTTCTAAAGTTTTAGTTGGATCTTTTTATGCATATTTTTGTATTACTGTGGAGGACGTGGGAGTGAAATCACACGCAGATGTATCGGTGTGTGTGTGTGTGTGTGTGTGTGTATACACATTTGTTTTCAGTTCGGTCTTGCAAAGTTAAATAAAAAAAGGTAATTGGAAAAATTGCATGTGGAGTCTGTTGTGAAAACGAACAGAAATTTTCACTGTCATTTGTTTTAGAGTCGACTTTTCACGTAAACAAGCTGCAAATCGTTGGCGGCCGTGACTCGGGCGGTAGAGCGGCTCGTCTGCTGCTCGGCACGTAACGCCATCGAGTAGAAGAGCTTTAAAAAGCACAACTCCATTTACCGAATCGTTTTGTTCCACAGTATACGGTTGATATAATTCACAGTTTTGTAGTCAGAACCTTAAATATCGTTTGTGTCATTATGCAGTTGTTGGACTACATTTTGCACTATGCGTCACTGCATAAGCAACATTATAATGTAACACTGGGGGAGAATTAATTTCCATTTTAATTCCGTGTTGTTTGGCGATGTTGTAGTTCTGCTTTGTGAACACTAGATGTCAGTATAGATCTAGAGAAAAGTCACTGAAAGAGCATGTTGGCAACAATGTTGGCAAGTTTTGCACTTTTCAGTTGTGATATGATGAAAATAATCATTTTTCTGGAAATATGAACTCATGTTTCACTGCTACTTATCCAACCTCTTCTGATGTTTGTAATCTCAACTATATTTTTGTGGCACTGTTAGGAGAAATCATTACATGATAATTCCAGCATTGGTAATTTTGAAGAGAACTAGTCCAGGATCTTGTTCCCGAATGCGGGTTTACTCTTGAGTTTAACTCTGAGATGAGGGAAGCTCCGGATCCGCTCCATCCAAAGAGCTGACAAACTCTCAGTTACCAGGGTAACAGACTCTGAGGGCCTCACATGCTCAGCGGCAGGTTTTCTTTAAAAAAACAGTTTCTCCATTCCTGCTGCACCTGATCCAGCCGACTGACGTTTCCCCATTCACGCAGTCGATGCCAAAGCACATACTGGAGCGCATTCATTTGCATAGGTTTAAGTCTTTGCAGACACACAATCCTGGTTAGATGTTATATTTTTAATCAATTTGTCATTAATTTAGAGGCAACAATAAGTGGATTTTTTTCAGTTCAGTCCAAACGGTCCACTCTTTACAGCATTTAATGTTGTAACATGTTCACACACTCAAATGCAGTCATGTTGCAGTCTAAAAATGTAAAGTCTGAACCTTCAGATCACCAAAATTAGCTTTACTGGGTCCGACTGATGTCACAAGGCCTTCCGCTGCACGCTGTCTCTGACACGTTGCAGAGTTTTGTAGATTTCCAGTTTTAGTGTGTATAAAGGAAACTGAGCAAATTGCAATGATAGATAAATGTCATGTTTACATTGACGTACATTAATAACTCTTTATAAATGGAGGCTCTACTCTTTATTTGCGTGTTGCTGTGGTCAGTCGTGGAGCTGAAAACTCGCGCTGGTCCGTCTCAGAGTTAATCAGCTCAGTTTGTTGAAGCTGCTTTCTGGAACAGAGCCCAAAATCTGTACGGCAGGTACACTCAGATAAACTGAGAGTCAGTAAGGCTCGGAGTTTGCCATATAGTACGAAATGACTTGTTTTTGAAAATAAGAAGGATATTATTGGTGAATCTCTCCATAAAGTAAGTGTTGGTTGGTCAGTGGGCTCCACCACATGGATCTAAATGATCTCTATTGAGAAGTATAGAATTATTATCTGATGCATTTCCATTATTTTTATGTAGGCATTGAAGATGAATCCATCTCTGGTGATCCATCTCCTGATGAATTTTTTATTGCAACCATCAGCTTAAAATTTCCCTTTCTTCAGCCCCCTCAGCTGGACTCCCCCATTTAGTGCACTTAATTCAATGTAAACAAGCTAGCATGGTAAGGTGGTAAACATAGCTGCTGAACATCAGCATGTGCCTTTGTGGGCGCGCTGGAATGCTGATCCCTGCATTTAACTTTAAAAGCGAAGCCTCAAGTGCTGTGTTGGTGTTTAATTCTCTTTCCCAAGCAGTCTTCTCCAAAGCAAACACTGAACTTACTCACAGTCATCACACAACATTCTGCAAAGGGTACACTTTGTGCTTTTATCAGTCTGCAGTGTTCGCTGAGCACGTGGTTTGTTTAGATCGCCTCAGTGCAGGACAAACAGCTGAAAGTACGCACGGAACAATCCGGAATTCTTTTCATGTGACTGAGCAGAATTCCTGCAAAATGAGTTAAAAATTTTTGTCCAATACAATATCCCTGCAGACTTTACGGGGCCGCAGCAAAAGCAAAATCCTCTATTACTAAAATTGAATTGACTTCCTAGGCGTTAGACCGATTTTTCCGTCACATCCCGCTTTCCCACGCTGTCAAATTAAAGCCCGACATCGTTACACTAGTCCACTCGTGTTCCTGCCCCCTTTCTTTGGAGCCAGTCAGCATCATGTCCTAAATCACCAAATAGATTCATCAATTATCTCAATAAATCACGCCGAGTTCTTCCAAATGATCTCTCCTTATTCAACCAATAACATATATAGCAACAGCTAGGAGCAATAAATGGTTAGAGCCTCGCAGTTGTCCACCAACCAATCAAATTGCAGTTTACCTCCATTTCCTCCCAAACCCATGCACTTAACAGTTCATAAATGAAGATTTTGAGGGAATTTAATATTTGGGGAGCACAGCCTCCATAAAAGATCCATGCAGATTACCAAAGATTGCTGTCAAAACTCTTTTTTTAAAAAAATAAATAAGTTCATCATATAATTTAATTTCTGGAAAAAAAGTCAAAACTTTTGCTTAAAGTAACATTTACATTTAACAGTCCACAGTGTGTTGTGTGAGATCGCAGTGACCCTGACCGCCAAAATACCATCAGGTCCTTGAACCCAGTTCAACGTTTCTGCTGGATTTGGAGGAAAAACGAAAACGAGAAACACGATGCCTCTGGCCTTTGCTATCACTGACAAAATATTCCCGAGCCTTACTGAATCCACAGGAACTGAAATGAAACCCTCCCTTCACCCAGGCGTCGGTACCACAGCTGTGAAATATTCAGTCGCTTCAGCCAGACGACCAAAAAAAGAAATAAAAAAAAATCAGGCTTTGAAAAACGGTGTTTTAAGTGTTCAGCAATCACATGCCATCGGCCGACTCATCAGTCGGCAGGAAATCTTCTGATGTTTTAACATGAAAAAAGTCTCAAGATTACAAAAGTTTTTGTTTTTAATTGAAGTGAAATCAGCTTGGCAGTCTGCAAATAAACGGGAATCTTCACTAGCTCGTTGCTTCCCTCCTCTTTCCAGCCGCAGTGTTCGGGTAAAACACGTGCAAACCACAAGTTCTCCAATGGGAATAAGTAGCTGCTTGTCTGACTGCATCACCAGCACTGCCCTTTATACCGTTACAAAGCTTCCTGACGTATTCACTAAGCGCACAATCATTTGTGGCCATCTTCCTGATGTACTCATGGATCTTTGTTCCAGTGATCCTCGGCCTCCGTCCTTCTGCTTAGCGTACAGTCTCAGGGTGCTGGATTTGGGGGTGAAAGCCTCCATGCATGGGAAGGAGCTTTCTCGCCTTGATGCCAGTGGCTTCTATCTCCACCTTTGGCCAGCTTATTATCCCAGTAGGGTATCTGATGACCAGCAGGACGTAGGTGTTGATCGCCTCACTTTTGTTCTTCCCATTCAGCCGACTTCTCATGACCTGCCTCAGCAGGTACTTGGTAGCTGCAGCTTTCCCAGCAGCCTTTTCATGGTTTTCATTTGCCTGTGGGATTCCTGGGTACTAATACCCGTTCTCCATGTCTGCAGTGTTGCCAGCTGAGGTCTGAGAAGGAACTGGCACGTTATTCATTTTATTTTTTTTATGATCCTGGATTTCTCACAGAAGAGCTCCCTTTCCTAAAGCAGTCTCACATTTGTACAGCTTCCCAGTGCAGTTATTTTCATTCATCTTGACATATTTCAATTTCCACATACCATAAAAAGAGGGTTGAGCTCGGATCACTGGATTCAAAGGCCACCATGCTAACCATTACAACATGGAAGCAAACAGGAAGGTGGGCTCTTCTGACCTAACTGGCCTCGAGAAAGTAAGTGATCTTCCAGATCATCAGTGTAAAGATAATTCACGAGCTGGGATTGGCTCCAGCCCAACTGTGACCCTGGACTAGATAAGCAGAAAAAAATGGATGGGTCCTTCGGCATTTGGAATTGGTAAAATCTTCCTAGTTGCAAGATTTCCTCTAACTAATAGTTTGCATTGCACAAAATGAAATGCCAAAAGCACAAAGCTGGAATCAAAGTCCAGTGTGCTAATATTACACCGTAGAACCGCACCCTGGTTCTAAGAAAGACGCCGCGTTCTTCCAAACGATGGTGCAGTGATATTAAGTGTAGAATGCTTCTAGATTTATGAGATCATGTGATGCCTTTCTTCTAATCTACTCCTCAGAGGTGAATTGCAGAATTGCCAACATCAAAACTGGCAGACATAATGGTAGGAGTGAAAACACATTTTAGCTTCTGTTTGAATGAATGCTGAAAACTGTAAAAGCCAAACATGGTTGAAGATGGATGCAGCGCCGCAGGCTAATTTAGCTCTGTGTTTGGTTTTTATTTGGAATATGCGTGTCCGGTGCGCAACATGGAAGCAAAGCTTCACGGATGCCTCTGTTGCCTGTTAGCGGGCTTCAAGAGTTGGATTAAGGCGACTGTTTCAGGAGTCAGTCACATAAATTATGGTTCTGGTTCTTCGTTTGTAAATTACAATAGAAAATAGTTGAGTTAAAATGCTTCTTCATTAAAAGTCGATGCTGTTATATAAACTATAAATGTAGCTTCATTTTTTAATGTCGTTTATCACCAGTTCGTGATGTTCAGCACATTCAGCAGCTGACTGGCGGGACCGTCCTCAAAGACTGTGCCGTCCGAGTCTCTGATGCGACTGACAAATAAATACTGAATGACTTCACTCTCCGCAAGTCTTTGCACCGGTGTCAGGGCTGCTCTCTGAGCGCCCATCACTGAAGCTCTCGTGTGATGAGGCCGCATAGCTCCGCGTTCACACTCGGGCTGAGAATGTCTGCGATGTGGTTGAAGTTATTTATGTCTGGGCCTGTCATTTTTCCACCAACCCTCAACAGCAACGCGGCCTCACGGTCTCATCATTTAAGGATTAAAGAGGTGAACTTGTGACCGAACAGTTGGTGTGGATTTCTTATGTGCTCAGATTTTTAAAAAATTAAAAACAGCAAAACAGCTGATAATTGCTAAACAATACATGCCCATTTTAAATCCAGCGTGTCAGGTATCTGGTGGTGGATTCTTTTCTAAGTCACAGACTGATAGATGGAGAGTCTTCATCTTCATCTGCTTATTGCTGCACTATGACTCCCTGATCACCCTCCTAAAAAAAAAAGAAGCCATAAATAAATAAAATTGATAACCAAATATTTATATATGCAATATAAAACAAAAATAATGGACAAAAAGAGTGTAAAGAGCACACAGAGCTGCAAAGTCGGGTGGAAATGAGCTCGATTACAGCCGCTGCTGCTCTGCTGGATTCATCTCGATGTAGCACTTCCACCTCGCGTGCGTGGACTACGTGTCAGCATGATGGTGAAGACATGATCATGTACTGACACGCAGCAGCTTTACTGGAGCATGCTTGTCACGTGGTGAAGCCTTATAGACAGGAATAACAGGCAGGAGGACATGCAGCGCACGTAAGCAACAATCCACACACAGACGTGTGCCCCACTAAACAAAAATAAACCATCCAGGACTGATGAAGGTTTGGATAAATGTGTCCTTGAAGGGGGAAAAAGCTCTTCCTTCTATCTGAGCTGTCAGAAATATCACTGACATCATGCTATCTGCTGTTTGTGTATTTAACAGTGAGCATAGCCATCTGGGGCTGCTGCCAGATGTTTAACAAGAAGTGTCCCATAGCTGTCCTCGAATGCAAGATCATGTCCAGCTGCTTATTTGAATAACAGTGAGTAAATAGACTGATTAAACATGTCTCGACCCTAATCTTGACCCGCCCCTCATTTCTTTATATTTTGCAAGGAAAATGGGAAATAGGTGAAGCAGTTTATTGAAAACAATTTCTACAATTTTAACAAGCTTGAAAGTCAATATTTGGTATGACCACCTTTGTGATGTGGAGTCAGCGAACAGTGAATGGATCAGCTGAAGGGCCAGATGCATCTCCTAGGTCCCGTGTCAGTTCTTTGTTGGATATTTTACTATTGCTCAAGGACAGGACTTCCAGATGCCACTCGTGCCCCTGTGGATACTTTTTTAGGCCTATCACTTCCTCAGTTGTCCTCCACTTGTCCAGCTTCCTCAGCTGTAGAGGAAATGACCTGACATGTCAAGTTTTAAGTTAATAGCTGTTTAGAAGTCAACTTGTTGGTATAAATGTTCTAATCTGTCAGACTGTGTTATCGTTGGCATTGGTTGTAGGTTCAGATAAAAAAATGGGAACAAATGATGTGTTTTTGCAACAGGCTGCTAGTTACAAAGTGCCTAAAGACACACATTAAAGCTTGTTTATGTGTAGACACATCACTGGTTTATGGTTTGATTTAGATGCCTTTTTCTCTTTGAGTGGGTCACAGGTCAGCGTTCAAAGGTTAACAAACAAAGAAAAACATGGAAATGTGTGAAAAAGCAGCTAATGTCCAAAGAAAACAAATAGGAAGACCTCTTTAAAAATAACAAGAAATTCTGGTTCCTTGGAAGCAAAACATAAAGAAGTGAGGGGTGGCTCAATACTTTTGCACAGTGCTGTATGCTGTGAAATCCATCCATAGTTTTGACATGCAGGTCATCTCTGGAGACAGACTGTGAAGCACCTTGAGGCTGAAGTTTGTGATACTGGCTGTAAAGAAGATGACTGTATAGTCTCCTACTTCAGGTTAGTAGAGATTTGGCAAAATGAGCGGCACTAACTGGAGCGTGTTTTCATCTGAACACACAGTGCTCCGTGCATCCTTCTGTCACTGTGGAGCAGAGAGGGAAGGCACACGGTCCTCACCAGATTGCATTTCTCTCTCGTTCCCTTTGGTTATGTCGGACAGTTAGGTACTTTTTGTATTTGGTAGTTTGCGTGTGTGTGTGTGTGTCATATGTTACATAACATGTCAGTGCTGCTTGGCAGAACACACGTGATCTCATTGCTAAGTCCCTGTGGTTCTCTTGTCTGACTGTATGTTTTGTATACGGCTCGAAAGCTGCTTAATATGTACTTTGTGTACTGATAATAATGTACCACCCTCAGGGTTTGATTACAAGCTTGGTGCTCAGCGAACCGTATATTTATGTGCAGATTCTCACCTGCAGTGATGAGTGGCTTTGTTTTTCCACTCCAAAACCGGACTCGGGAAACAATTTCTCATACGATATTGAAACTTTGTCATATTCATAGTTAAGCATCGTCGGACTCATCGCCTTTCTGGCTGCCTATAATCGGACAATCTCAAGTGGCCCCGGAATAAAGTTTTAAATTATTTTACTGTTCGTCCAAAGAAGTCATGATGAATAAAAGAAGCCTGTCGCAGGGCTGACACAGGGAGGCAGACAACATTCGCACCTGCGCGCAATTTAGAGTCACCAGTTAGCCTAAACCGCCTGCCTTTGGACTGTGGGAGGAAACTGCAGAAGACCGCCCTTACATGTTCTTTAATATGCTTAAAGGAAATGATAAAAAAAAAAATATGCCAATGTCCCGAAACTGAGATAAATTCAAAAATAGAAAGTTTAAAGTTACATTTTATAGATCATAGGTAAATGTCTCCATTCACACACAACCCCCCACCCCCAAACAAACAAACAAACTGCTGATTAAAATGAAATTTTAAAACAACATATAAAAGAGTAGGGGAGTATAAAGAATCTAAAAGTGTGTTTATGTTGTCTTTTGGGATAGTTTGGCAAAACTCTTTAAAAGATGTTTTAAAATTGAAATTTGGACCAAAAAACCCAATTTACTGTGTTCTTGTATTGTTTAATACGTATATGAACGAACCGATCTAGGAAATCAATGTGTGACGCCTCACTCAAAGTCAACTTCAAACTGTAACTAAACTCTGTCGGGTGTTTCAGGAAGGCACGGTATGTTCATACTGGCTGCACCTTTAAGGTAAAATAACTCCACTGAGCTGGAAAGACCACAAAGACTCATAACGGTAGCAGACATACTGATTTTACAGACGCTCACAAATAAGCGCAAACTTATAGTTTTCTTTAAGGTCGCCGACTCGACCCAAGCGCGTGAGGACAATCAAGCAAATGATTAATATAATAATTATTAATCAATTGCGACAGCCGCAACAATCATACAAGGTGCTTCCACTGTTCCATATGACATATTCTGCTCATGTGCCGTATACAAACACTCAACAAGGAAGATGGACTCACCGATCACACACATCAACAAAACATCGTGTAAATGAGCGTGGCGCTGTGATAGGAAGCCGCCATTGCAACAGATCTGTTTGTGAAATTTCTTGCTTCCCAGATATTCCGTGATCAGCTGTAAGTGTTGATCGTGCAAAATGGGAGCCTTTAGGAACCACAGTGGCTCAATAACTGTGGCGTTCCAAACACTGTTTAACATCAGCACAAAAGCCGTGTGCTGGGAGCTTCATCACGTAGGTCTCCGTGGCAGAACAGCTCCTGTAGGTAGAATGTGTAGGTGGCTTCATCATCAGTAGCTCTAAAATGTCCCTGTAGCTCACATTACTCTGTCCTCTCTAACCTTTGGCTTTAAATCGATGTGTTTGCCAAGAATCAGAAGAAAAACAAATGCTTTCTGTGGGTGTTTCCTTGAATGCTTTAAATGCTGCTGTACTACCAGTGTTTATGTGGGAATGGCTTGCTGGGAACCATAACTCTTGCTCACCATTGAGCTGATGATGACTGCCCATCTGTTACAGCAGAAATAGATGTAAGATGTGCATGAAGAAACATCCACATTACCAACTTATCTGTTTCCAATTAGACTGAGATGTTGACCGAGCATTAAAATTATTAAGCAAAGACGCATCAATACGCTGCGTTTTCTGTCTGCAGCAAGTGACCCATTGTAGGAGCTGAAGCCCTGAGGGATGTGTTACACAAGAGAGCAGGACCTAATGCCAGAAAATACCAAGATGCCATGACCGTTTTATGATGACAAGGCAGATCCGCCTGCTGAGCCCCCGAGCAGAGACCCAGGCACTCCTGTGTGTACATGTGTGTTCATAAATGTGAATTAGAGGTGCCACTTTGTCTTAAAATTGAGATCAAAACATTCTAAAACAATCTGATGTCTGCCCCTAGTAATTTGGACATTATCAACCCAAAGTCTCCATTACAATGAACGCACTTGTGTTTTTCAAGCGCTCTTTCTTTCTTCACTTCTGGTCACATGCTACAAATACTGGAATCGACCACAGAGCAGACATCGTGTTGCCATAATGGGTTGCTTATTGCAAAACCAGACCTTTTCATGTAACAAACATGTGAAAGCAGCGTGTGGTTTGAGGTTTTATCACAATCTTCCCATGAATGAAGAATGAAGAACATTATAAACAGAATTATATAATCGTATGAGAAATAAAATCCTAGTATAAATTGTGCGCCCGCAACACGTAACCTGAGTTCTTGCTCATTTCACAAGATTATGTGAAATTTTTCCAGGAGGTTTTTGTGGCGACTGCAGACTTTCATACCTGGGAGCTGCACAGCATTACCACAATCTGGAGTTTTTAGGAGGTGCATCTCTTTACATCTCTGACTTCCAAACAAACAAACCTGCGGTCAGACACTAGCTCCTCTTGTGCTTCTTCCGCTGCTGTTTCTTCTCTCTGTTATTGTGCTGTAATGAAGGCCTCAGAGGGTAATGAGGGTAAATTCCTCTGAAATTGACTACTGGCACATTCAGCAGGAGGCAGAGGACACAGCAGCCTTCTTTTTTATATTGTTTTTCTTCCGAGTTTCTCCAGTCAGATGGCGCTTCTAGCAGTTTGTTTTTGCTAAACTTTACCGTGTTTCTCCTCAAACAGCATTTCTTATTGTGATTTCAGATTACAATGTATAACTTGTGACTTCTACAGCAACACACACACACACACACACACACACACACAATCACATGTCTAAAGTTTCTCTCAGTTGCAGTGGAAAAAGTGCAAAAATATCCACAGCTCTCATTACACATTCCTTTACATCTCCCCGGTAACTGTGACTGCACGAGCTGATATTTAATGAAACGGTATGAGTCACATTATTTGCAGGAGTTTAATGCGACCCAGGATGAGTCAGTATCATTGTTTTACATGTGCTTTTATAACGTGACTTCATATGGCCATGTGAGTGTGTTTATTTTGATGTGATCGCAGAGATGTCCCTTCATTCAGCTGTAGGGCAGCACTGACTCATGGGAGAGCAAATGTTCTAAAGACGCCCTGTTTGAGTGTGCTGCATGGGTCGAGCAGTTTAATGGTCTCTCCGTACAAATTTTGACTCACCGCCTCAGTGTTTATCGTTATTTTGCCCTCATAATTCTGAATCTAATGCACCAGCAGCCTCGATGCTGCCCCCCCCCCTCCCGTTAAAACAGCAAAATGTTTAGAACCTGGTAGAAAAAAACAGTTTTGGTCCCCAGTTGTAAATTTTGGTGGATTTGATTATTTGTTTTAACATTACTGGCTCATTAAAATGATGTTATAGCTTAATACAATTAAAACATGCAATTGCTGGTTGATGCTGACCGTTGTAGCCTGTTAGGCTTCACCTTATTAATTCAAACCACTGAGCTGGACATGTTGTGTTATTGTGTTATTAAGGCCTTTTGGACCCTTTTAATGTAATTATCTGATCATTAATATGACTTACATTGCTGTTAATCCAAGTCTGTGATCCAGTTTTGGAGTATAAAATCATATTACTCTTATTTGTATGTTATTTGACACTAATTAGTAAGTGCCTGAGTCTATATGTATCCATACAGACGAAACATCTTCCAAAAGATGAAGATGATTGCAGGCAAAATCTTAAAGTCTACAAACAAATATGTGACTGCGTCATGCCTGCATCCCTGCTGTCTGTGGCTCTCATTCCATTTTAAAAACATTAAGTACTGAGGCTGCTTTGGTCACTGGTCAAGATCATCATTTAAATGAGAGAATGACCTGGACACGGACAATTTGCCCATCAAAGGTAAGCTCAGGGGACTCGTGAACAGAGGTGAGAAGCCATTGTGTCTTCTTGTGCAGTAACCAATAACCAATATTTCAATAATTTGAAATGTTTGAAATCATGAATTGTTTACATCTGCGTCTTTTAAAACTTCAAAGCTAAATTTCGATACCTGACCAAACAGCATGCAACTAAAATAAATGTAAATCATGTGCTTTGCATGTACACTACAAACACAGTAGTGGTCAGAATGACACTCTGGCCATAATCAGTCATGGACTGCTTGACTGTGAGTTTAAATGCTTCAAATCTGCCACAGCAGACCTGTTTGGTAAGAGATGTACTGGCACTGGAAATGAGAACGTTGTGACTAAGAATTCACAAGCAGTTGTTGATAAAATATACTGTAAAACCTCTTTTCCTCTAACAACATCTCCGTTTGCAATCCAATATCCATTCCTGGATATTGGATGTTAAAACTCATGAGAATTTTTTTTCTTTTCCTCGCAGCTCTACCATGAGGCTCCTGCGGGACTTAGAGGACGGGCGGTGAAAGAACTGGCAAGTATGGCATAAGGGAGTAGTCATCGGCCGTGGTTGAAGAGGAAGGAACCCGTTTGGGCCTCTACGTGACCATGGAGGAGCCAACCATCTGACACACCTGATCAGCCCGCGGTGGGTCGGCCTCGGCGGAGGGTGTATTGTGTTAAAAGGCGTAAACACCTGATGATGCTGTGGGTCACAACTGATGATGTGCTGGGTCGTTTGCTCCGTCCGGTGGTGACGAGAACATCCAGAGAGTGCTGAAGCTTCAGGGATTCAAACACAAAGTCCTATTTACACTGAAAGCTCTGTATGGGAAGATTGTAGTTTGAAATATATTATTAAATATAGAGTTAAACCTATGTGATCCTGCATCCGTTTATCTTCGAATGCCATTAGTACGTTTTTAAATTAATGCATCATTTTTATGTTAAGATGATAAATTACAACAGTAGTAAAGACTCATTAGAGCAAATGGTAACACCTGAGTCCAATCAGCACCCATCTGGTTAGCGAGGGTTGTGTTTGAGCTGTTTGCTCTTCCTCAGTGTGAGAAAAAACATTCATCTTGTTGACCCCAGAGATTCATAACAAACTCGACCCTAAGTATGTATGCAATATGTCACCCTTACAGTTATGATAAATGGAACATGGCAGTATTCCAATAGTTTTTTCCCTGGTATGTGAAAATAAATTTCTCAGGATTAACAAAAAGGCAAAGTTGCATCGTTTGAAGGTAAATTATTATACTTGATTTTGCAACACCTGTAATTACAGGTTATTGCATGCGGTTTAATGGAAAACTGGCTATTGCATTTTAATTAGGAGGTCTGCGAGAAATGTTGATTTGATTTTTTATGCATGTGGCACGAGTCTGCAATCAGCAGAGTTTAGTGAAAGGATAGTTAGCTGGCAGAGAAGTGGGAGATTTTGCGGGATGTCGTTTGCAGCACTGTCACTTCTCCTTCTTCCACTGCTTGCAATGGTTTAAACCGATCTACTGACAGCTGATTTCCTTGTGCTCCTTCAAAGAAAAAACACCTAAGTCCTTTATTAATAACTCTGCAGCACACTGAACGGTTTGGCGTGGACAGAATTTTTTAGGCCTCAGTGGGCAGCGCTGTTTTGATTTACCTGTATGCTCACACGTGGAGCATAGCACAGCACTCAGCCCTTTCATCCAAATACTGTTATATGTGGCTCCCAAACATCATCTACTTGGCTACATTCATATTTTATATACAGTCTACAATTTAAATGAAAGTTTGTAATTTTACTCAGAAACCAGCTACAACAAAGCCCTTTGGTTTGTACTGCAGCGCGCGGACATTGCAGATGAACAGCAGTGCAGTTTGAACAGTTGCATTATGTCACTGTATTATAATCATGGTGAAGCTGCTTTATAAACTATAGCCCATCTGTGGTCATATTGCACACCTGGGTGTAGCTTTGGTGTGTGATGCTTTACTCGTTTGTATCCATGGACATGAAGTACGATAAGGTCGCAGAGGCAGGCAGAGGACTCAGAGAAATGAAAAAGACAGAAGGTCACATGGCAGAAAGGCCGGGCGCACGTGGCACGAATGCAAAACTGCAGATACCGCTGGCCTGGAGGTGTTTGGTTACATCACTCATTTCTGAGCAAACCTTGCCCATCACGTAGTATCATCGGAGACTTAGATGAGAGCAGCTGAAAACGTGCTACAAACAGATACAGACACTTACCAGTTTCATTTTATTGCTTAAGTAGGTCACATTTCATTGTTCTTTGTGTTGATATCTAGCTTTGCATTTATGTGTAGTATCATATCGTATAAATACAAAATGAATGAAATATTCTTAATGGCTTATTCCTCCTCCTCATCTCACAAACTGTAATCATTTAAGACGTCTGTACGTGGACAACATCACCACTGTTGGGGTTTCCACTGTGCTACCATGTTTGTATTCAGCCACCAAAGTGAAGCCAGTTACTCCAGCTCGCTGCAAGCTGCTGTACCTAAAAGGTGATTAGATAGACTGGCCATTTTCTAATCTTACTGACTACTCAAAGCATTTTTAGATTACTAGCCACATTTAACCATACAGTGCTTTCTTCTATACACTTTAAGAACTGCAACCACCTTACATCTAATTTAGAATCACCAGTGAACCTAGCATGTTTCTGAACTGTGGGAGGAAGCTCACATGGGTGCAGACAGACCCCAGCTTCTATATCACCATGCCACATGCTGTCAAGGGACAGTTAAATGTATGCATTTTGATACCACAGAGATAGCCTATAAGCTAACATATTTAATGCTTGCTCTTGGAATGGCAGTTATCAAGTCACCCAATGTGCTGCAGCTTTTTCTATTAAGTGGAGATGGACAGGAAACTGGGGGGTAGATTCGGACTCGAACCTGCGCCGCCCGCACTGCAACGCAGTCTATGCATGTGGGCGCCTGCTCCACCACTGAGCCTTTCGTGTGAGGTGAACCACGCCTTTTAATGTGTTGCTGTTGAAATTTTCAATACTTTGTTAATGCCAGAAGTCCTCTGTAGCCCATGCTGCTACGGTATAAAAGCAAGCACATTTTTCTTTTCTTCCACATGACAGGAGTAAAGGATATACTATATGTTGAAGGGGAAAAACAGAATTAGAATCTCTACTGGGGTAACAAACTGTCCAGCAATGCTGATGTTATTCCAAGGTTAGCTGAGTAATGAGTACACCCCTCCCCACACAACCGTGCACTCAGTGACTCCAGTTTGGTGTCTTTGTTTTGTTGGTCTGTTTGTGATAAACTTTTTGGACAATTAAGCATCAGTGTTGTGGTTTCAGCCTTAAAATGATACCATCAGTAGTTGCCAAACATTTATTCTTTGGATCAAGTGACCATAAACTCTTGTCCACTAATATAGTCCAGGTACTGTTTGAGAACCAACCCATATTTGCTATGTTACATACCTTTACATAGTGGAAATTGGCCTAACTTCACTGTGGGGAAACAACATGACCTGTAGACTGTGTTGTACTCGGTAAATCTCTTTATAGTCACTAATTTCAGTGGATCCAACTTTGAGCCCATCATTCTTGTGGTGCTGTACTGGTGCCAGTTTTAGAACCAGTACCTATCTATTTTGGGTGGAAAGGTGTGGACTGGTTGTATGTTAAGTTCTGGTGGAAAAGAGAGACGTGTGTGAGATTGAACAGTGCCGAGTCAGGAAAAATGTCTGCAATTAAAACCTATAAGGTATCCTCAGAAAGCCTTTCACTAAAACGTATTAAGAGCAAATGAAAAAGAGAAGGAAAAACGATTCTGACCTAGAAATACTAATCCTATCTGGGCAGGGGTTTTAACAACGTTTGTGCATTTAAAAAAAAAAAAAGGAAAGAAATATTAGGACTGATAAAGAAGAGAAAATGTTTACTTTAGCAGCTGGGCAATGAATTGGTTACCTACACAGCGTACTAAGGATTAATATTTTTTTTCCCATCTGACCACGTTTCCCTCTATCTGTCCATTACTGTCTGGTGAAAACCTTGCATTTACAAAATGTCTGAAATTATAGCCTCATAACTGCACTTGTGGTCATCAGCACACTTTGAAAACATGTGCTACTCTAAAGTTGTAAACAAGGCTTATGCATAACAACAGCATGAGCCAGAGGCTGGAGCAGCATGTGGTGTAGTAAATATGTCAAAGCTTGTTAATATTTACAGCTCTTGGCTTGTTATGGCCACTGCAACAATACTGTACATGTCTGATGGTGTTAGTCTCAAACTGCTGGCTTTCTATTCAACCTTTGCCAAAGTCTGTAACAGCGCCGTGTTCGGTTTAATGGCATGTATGCTGCAATTATCAGGGACCGGTGGGCCGCAGTTATTTCCGCACAGAAAAATGAAAAAAACATGTTTTTCACTGGCACTGATGGTGTGTGATTGGTGCTTGTGAAGACAGACATCTTGATATCAGAACTTTCTGGAAATAGTAGGATACCACTGGCTGTAAGTTTACATGTAAGTTTGCATTTTATATGCAATTCCACTAAAAAATAGGTGGAATAAATTCTACATGCTGGAACTATCTCTGGTCATTAGGGTAGCTCCAGTTCAGGGTTAAAATGGGTTGAATTATTTATGGTAATATGGTTGCCATACCTGAGGATTAACTTCAAGAATGCTTCATGCTATGGTACATAAATTGACTTAATTTAAAAAGTGAATCACAAAAAACCCCGCTGTAATTTCTTAATCCTGAGTTCATCCAGCACACTAACTGAACTGTAATCAGTGTAATGTACAGTTGCAAGGTAACTGTGCAGCACTTTTTTGTTTTGTTTGTTTTAGAGAAGTAATTTAAATCCATTTATAAGCACTCTCAGAGCCATATCTGCTACATTAGTAGCTGCAGCTGGCAGGTTATTAAAGGTAAACAGTTCATCACTTTGCAGCTGGTTTCTTTTCTGCTTTTCATCATCAGAAGAGAAAAACTCACTTCAAGTAACGGTTGTTTTATCTTGTTTTCTAATCATCAGTGTAAACCAAATATTTCAACTTGCTAGCATATGTAATAAAAATAGCACTAAATTGTTATATTTGATGAGATGAAACTAGCATCTTTAACTTTTTTCTTGGAAAACTGATGCACTAAACAGCCTTGTAGATAAAAGCTTAAAGGCATTGATTAGATTAAATAGTTATATGAATGATTATGCAAGAAAGTAAATATAGAATAGAATAGAATAGAATGCCTTTATTGTCATTATACAGGATGTACAATGAGATTGGAGCTATGGCGTGTCAATAAGCCTTGATAAATGTCACGTACATGTGCCAATCATGTGGCCTAGCCATTGGTAGAAAGGTGGAAGTAGATTATAAAACCAGAAAGAAATTAATGTTAATGTTTTGAAGTATGGTGAACATCACCATTAGGTAATCATGGCTGATCACCATCTGTTTCTTCAGCCCCTGTGGGAGTCTACATGGACACAGGTACTGCGGCCACAGGAGAGTTGACAGCAGTGTGATAATTTTATCCAGACTGCATTCAGAGCCAGAACAGGGTTTGAATAACCTGTTAGAAGTGCAAACCTGTACATGTTTAAGAGAAGCTATGGTGAATGGTAAACGGACTGGAGTCTTGCCAAAGGACAGTTCAGCATGAAGACTGGAGGACCCAGGGATTGAACCACCGACTTTATAAACCCCAATGAGGGCTAAAACTGAACACCGCCCGTGGTCAGGCCTAAATGCTATTTTCAAAAAGACAAGAAAAGCACATTTGGAGAGTAAATATAGCATGCTCTACAGCTTAGACAAAATGATTGGTAGAATATTGTGTTCATTTTAGAGTACTGGCTTTTCTGTAGTCTGCAGCCCTTTTCCCAGTTCCCAGAAAAGAGACCACACATAGTAGGCACATTGTGTACCAAATTAAAAACCCACCAAAGTGAAATATGACAGAGCTCTGCCTCCCCCCCAACAAAAAACTGAAGGAAATTTAGATTCATATGCTACATAGCTTTCAGCTGACAGCTGTTTACATAATTTGATGGTTAAGACTTTTATAGAGTGGTTTCTTAATATTCTTTGCAGCCTGGTAACAGATTGTATAATCCTGGCAATAAATTTGTGTACATCTACAGTTTTTAGTTTAAAACAGTTCAATTTATTCTTTTACAACTCGTGGTGCACCACCAATCACCATGAAGACGAAATAATTTCATGGACTTCTTTTTTTCTAAATTGACCATAATCAAATTGATTTTGGTCATTTAGCACAAAGATTTACAGTAAAGTTTGGAAAACCCAAAGTGGCCACTGAGTTTAAAAAATAGTTCAAGAATGTTGACTGAACTGGGAAGCTTGGGCAGATTAGTGGATAAATCCATCAGGGCCGATTTGTTATCTCGTTCATGGTCATTAGATTTTGGATTTAATCGACCATTTTTCATCATTTCAATAATTAAATAGTGTATATATACATGTTCCAGTTACCACGGGGACCACTGTTACCTTCATCTTCCACATCCTTTCCAGCTCCTCTCTGAGCCCTTGGTATTTATCGAGCTTCTCGTGTTCCTTCTTCTTGACGTTGCGGTCACTTGGTATTGCAACATCTATCACTAGGACCTTCTTCCTCTGCTTGTCCACCACAACGATGTCCGGTTGGTTAGCCATCACAAATTTGTCCGTCTGTATCTGGAGGTCCCACAGGATCTTAGCTCGGTTATTCTCAACCACTCCAGGTCATGCTCGGCACAGATGTTCCTGTATACTGTGCCGGCTGCTTGGTTATGGCGTCCCATGTAAATGATAAATGGACTAGTTCTTATATAGTGCTTTTCTGCTCTGACTTTTTTTTTGTCTAACATTCACACTCCAACACTTGCATGATGGAGCAACTTGGGGTTCAGTATCTTACCCAAGGATACTTTGGTACATGGCCCAGAGCAGCCAGGAATCAAACCACCAACCTTCCAATTGGTAGGTGACCTGCTCTACCTCCTGAGCTACAGCCACACCCAAATGTAGGCCCACATGTATGCCCTGCCTGCTAGCATCTTGCACCCTGCTGTTATGTACAGGATTGTCTCAGGGGCATCTCTGGTGTGGGAGACCCCAGCCTCTATTGATCTTATGCTCAGAGCTTGCTCTTGTGCTATCATGATTAGTGCCTCTGTGCTGTCTGTCAGTCCAGCTTTGTCCAGCCATTGGTGAATTTCTCTATGGCTGTCACTTCTCTGATCTGCTGGTGGTACATGCCGTGCAGAGGCCTGTCCTTCCATGATGGTTCCTGTTCTTTCTCCTCTTCTTTCTTGGGTTTCTGAGGTACTCACTAAGCACACGATCCTTTGTGGTCATCTTCCTGATGTACTCATGGATCTTTGTCGTTTCATCTAGGATAGTGGTTCTGACACTCACTAGTCCTCGGCCTCCCTCCTTCTGCTTAGCGTACAGTCCGAGGCTGCAGGATATATATATATATATATATATATATATATATATATATATATATACACACACACACATATATATATATGTGTGTATATATATATATATATATATACACATATATATATATATATATGTGTATATATATGTGTGTATATATATATATATATATATATATATATATATATATATATATATATATATATATATATATATATATATATATATATATATGAAATATTCATCATGACTGAAAAAAAGTGTTTTAATGGAACTCAATCTTAAATATTTCTCAGGAATTTAACCACTTGTTTTTTATGGGTGACTGTGTTTTTTCTTGTTAAATTGATGTGGTCACACAGTTTTCTGAATTTTTCAGCTGCTGGTTAATGGAACTGTTTTGACTGTGGAGCTTTGTGGCAACTGGCCGCCCAGAGTGTCATTGTGCCGCCACGAGGTCTATGAGAAACAGGCATTAAGGCATGCACCACAGTTAGCCATGTGGTTTGCCACAAACCAGGAGAAGGAGGGAAGAAGAAACTAAGAGGCAGTGGATGCAAACTAAGCTCTGAATTGGCTCTCTTTTCTTCCTTACATTCATGATTCTTCTCCTTGGTCTTGATCCTTTTCTTGGATCCCTTAATTGTTTTAATTGCTGATTAAGGAGAAAGCTTAAGGAGAAAATATGGAGGGAATGAACAAGGGGTTGAGGCAGTTTGAAAAAAGTTAAAATCCCTCAAAGAAAGTGTCTGGCAGCAAAGGTTTGCAAACCAACAGGTTATAAAACACTACAAACATGTGACATGCTGACAGAGGTTGCTGGGTGACCTGCAGCTTGGCATTGCTAACCCATGGAGTCATTTGCCTTTAAGCAAAACTGCCTGACCATCTTGGGCAAATAGTGGAGAAAATTTGCAACCATCTTGACTAAGGTATCATGTGAGTCCTGTCTCCTGGTATTAGCGTAGCCCTATTTGCATTGCACTTTTAATATGAAACAAATAGCCAGCAGTAGCTTTGCAAGAAATTTGTGAAATAAAAATCCTCAAGTTGCACACATAATGCCAGACAGTACACAAGCCAATAAATAAGTCTCTTTATTTTCTACCACATTAAACTGTAGGTTGATTTAAACACAGCTGCTCTGGTTATTTCAAGTTGCTTAGGACTGTCAGTCAAACTTCATTTGCTACAAAGTCCATGCCACCAATACACGTCAATGAGAAGCAAGTGAACACAGTTGTAAAGATCAGTTTTTTATCAGTTACGGCTAATTGCCAAAGCTAAATCCTGTTTTCCTCCAAAGGAATTAGATTGGACTACTGTAATTCTCTGTATTTGGGTCTCGAACGATCATCTCTCCATCGTTTGCAGCTAGTCCAAAAGGCTGCTGCACGTCTTTTGACAGGTACTAGAAAGCATGAACACATCACTCCAGTTTTAGCAGGTTTACACTGGCTCCCTGTCCAATCTCATATTGATTTTTAGATTCTTTTACTTACTTTTAAAGTTTTAAAGGGAATGGCACCCAGCTATTTGGCTAAGCTGCTCGAACTATATAACCCTAAAAGAGCACTGAGATCATCTAGCCAGATGCTCTCAGAGCAGCCGAGGTCTAGTTTTAAACACAGAGGGGATCGGGCTTTTGCAGTCGCAGCCTATAGACTGTGGAATAATTTGCCACTTTATATTCGTACTGCTGAGTCCATACAGTCATTTAAATCCTCTCTAAAAACTCACCTTTTTACCTTGGCTTTTAATTCAAGTTCAGTTTGAGTCCCATCAGGTCTTATGTTGTGGTGTCTCTTGTTTTAGTGTGTTACTTTTAGTTTGTTTTATTGTGTTTTTTTTTTCTGTGCTTTATTCTATTTTATTCACCTATGGAATTATTTTGCTGATTTATTTATTTTTAAAAAATCTTTTAAAGCACTTTGGTCAACAATGTTGTTTTTAAATGTGCTATAGAAATAAAATTGACACTGACATTCACCTAATGGTGACTATGAAGATGAGCAGCCTACACTGCAGTAAGAACATGTGTTTTCAAATGGGAAGTACTGGTATGTGACTGGTCATTGTGACTGTTTGGTTCTGCTACATATTGGTGGACTGGTTGTTGGTGGACTGCTACATATTGGCTTGATCTTCCTGGTGTGCGCCTGAGGTGCATCGTTTCAGATTGGATCTGTTTCTAGAGCCAGAACTTTTTTGATATCTCAAATCTGTCAAGGAAGCACTTAAAGTCACTGTGCTCATGAATAAACAGCCCACACTGCCCACTGCTAACCTGATTTCATACAACACATTCCAAGGATTTGGATGTGTGGATTTTGTTACCTTTGGAGGAAGACAGATGAACCCACAGACTGCTAGCTGTTGTCCCCAGAGGAGTCAAATGATACATGATGCAGCTGATATGCTCTGCTCCTTTGTAGGTTCCTAGAATTTCCTAGAATTAACCTTCCAGAATGGTAGCCTTCCTGGTAACGTCTCAGGGAGGTTACCAGGAAGGCTACCATTCTGACTTTCTTAGTGTTGTTAAAGATCACTGCTGCATCTTTCAAATGAAGACTGAGTCATTTGTAGAACCAAAGCAGAGATCCTTTATCTTACAAATCAACTTGTAACATGGGTTTCATAAAACTTCAAAAAATTATTACGGCTTAATGATGACCCAATGAGAGGATGGAGGGATGAAAAACACTTTGGATGACAACACCAAACATCTGCAGTTATTGGAAGTGGTATTGTGATATATTTATGACGGGAGAATGAAGGTGTGAAAATTGAATCTTGTTTCAGTGTTGTGTTCCACATATTACCTCAATGCACACTTAACAAATACCTCCTGCGTTTCACAAAGAAAACAGATTAGACTCAGTTTTCTGTTCCTCCATCAATACTGTCTGTGACTGCCAGTGTAAAATATGCACCTGATATCACAAGCTAATTTGCACAACGCTGAGGAGCAAATAACAAGTACCAAAGCATTTGAAGAAATGCCGGGAAAGTTAATGAACTAGGGAAATTTCTGTTATGTAACTGAGCCTTGAATGGGCTCCTGTGCAGCCTCAGGCATTTGTTTACTTGAAATCCTGGCAGGAGCAACATGTTGACGAGCAACTTTATTTTGATACACGAAGCCTGATGATTGGCGTGAGTCTGACGGCCCCGGTGTTTTGTATGAGGTCAATGAAATCAAGCCTTTTACCATGTGTACCTAAAGTATTTGTATATAAAAATGAAAATACATTAACAAATATGTTCTACATCAACTTATGTATAAATACATTCATATTTTCACTTATGATAAATGTTTTTATTGAACATATAAACTAAAAACACTACTACTTATACACTGTTAAAAAAAATTAAAGGAACACTTTTTAATCAGAGTACAGCATCAAGGCAGTTAAACCTCTGGGATATCGATGTGGTCAGGTAAGTTCCAGAGGGGGTTGTTTTCCTTCCTCATTTCTTCTGACTGTTTTTTTTCACTAGGTTTGTGTTTGGCTAAGGTCAGTGCCACTGCTGGTAGCATGAGGCCGACGTAGACCGTACAGAGGTTGCACAGGTGGTCCAACTCCCCCAGGATGGCACATCAGAAGCCACTATTGACGCAAACATGGTCCAGATGCTCGATGTTTTGATTAGAAGCAGATAGCTGCAGGTTGTAGCTTCCTGTCAGTCAAAGCTTCACTAAAAGCTGTTATATACATAAAATAATCTCCTGTACAGTAAATAAAGGTTTGGATACTAAAACGTTTTTGTACCAGGCTGTAAACATGTTTGTTTTGGTATAAAGTGTGGCATTATAAAATAGGAGTTGACTCACTTTGGGAGCCCAGCTCAAGTAAGGAACAACAGGTGTTTTGGGACTTCCAGGCTGCAGCCACCCCGCGACCCTGACCAGGATAAGCAGAAGAGAATGGATGGATAGATGCTGGCTTCATTTTTCAGGCTGCTGCCAGGTGGACACATCCAATCAGGTAACTGAGGTTTGCATCTTGACAGATACAGTTAAGGTATGAAAACCTCTGCAAGCTCTAGTAAGGAATCTTTGATGCAGGCGGGCTAACTGCAGACAAATCGCTTACCAAACAGCTTGCATGTGAAAAAGAAATTTTCAGTGTGCGTGTGGACTGTGGTTTGGGACAGTCATTTTTCCACCCTGCTGATATAAAACCAAATGAAAACTGAGTAAACAGGGAGAAAAACAGAAATGTTTTTTTTAATCTTCAGACAGCAATAAAGCTCCACTGTGGGAAAGAAACCTGAAATGTGAGCGGTTTGGTTTGGAAGCCCTGGATGTTTTTGTAGAACTAATATGACCACAGACACCAAGACAAACAAATCACTGACAAGAGGATGGTTTGGGATGACAAATCGGAGCGTTACTCTAATATTCCCTGAGAATAGTTACTTTTCTGGGTTTGATCTTAGACCACATCATTTAGTAAAAGTAAAAATATGTCCCTTTAGTATTGTAAGCCTTCGTGCTAGTCGTCAGTATGCGAACCTGAGCATATGAATGAAACTGTCACACTGAATAGGAAGCGGTCTGAAATGATATTTGGCTTGGTGTTAGGCATGTATTTCTTCTTATGATATTGTAAATGGCAACTTGATTTGATTGAAATTGATATGAGGGTGCAAAGTGACATGTTGATCTGTTACAGTGAAGCTGGTTAGGGATTGTTTTTGGTCTTTAATCTGTCCTTACGGTCCTGCCTGTACGTGGGTCTGCGTGCTTGTGGTGGATTTGGCTTCCTCCTTGGACAATTCATTATTTTCTGTCTTCTGGTTACAGTGTAATGGCACTGACAAAGTGTTTAGGTCAAGAGCTGTAATTGGCTTTATGCACGAGACTATCCATTATACAGCTCTCTAACCACAGTATTTACTGCTTTCTAGGGAGTAAAACTGAAATCCGCACATTAGAGAAGGGGAAAAAAAGACAAACAGAGCAGCTCCTCAAACAAACAGGTCAGTTCTGCTGGTGGACAGCTTTGTGGGTAAGTTCTCGAAATGAAAAGGCTAAAAACATCTTCAAAATTTTGACTCATTTCAGACCAGATTAAACGATAACTGACAGTAAATTCATTTGTTCAGCTGTAAAGAGTAACTGGACTGTTTCCTCCTCCATCCATCCATTTTTAATATTGAACCCAGTGAAAAGCGCGTGACTCAGAGTTGGCATAACGAAATTCAATTTAACTTCAGAGAGATTTGAAATTATGTTTAAATGACACTCATTTATAGGTACTCTGTGCACTGTGATGGAATTACACTTGAGAACACACTTTAAGCTTAAGCTAGTAGGTATACAATGTTCCTATTCTCTTTTGTAGCCGCTTTTGATATGTGGTGATCCTTTCTCCCTCAACAGGTTAGTGGGTCAGAAAACTCATCATGTGAGAGTGCACTCATTCTGTGTGTTTGTGTACACACACACACGTCTGGTCTGATTACAGGTGACCTATATCGCTCCTCTGTAAATCGGGGTGCTGCTGTGTGGTTTTCAGCACTCTTCACTGTCACTCTGCTTTGTGCCTTTTTCAGTTGCTTCCTCTCGGCTTGTTTTCTAGTCATACTTTCAAGCACAAAGTTATGAAGAGCTGAAAGGCTTACATATTTGGCCAGAAACAGCCAAAAGGTAAATAATGCCTTTTGAATAACTTTCCATGTTGTTGTTTTTAAGGCATCTATTAAATCTCAAGGACTGAGCGTGCTCTATGATCAGTTTTCTGTGATACAGTTTGAACTTTGATCTTTTAGACCATCAGCCGTTTGAAGCAACATTCTCCAGTCTTGCATCATTTGATAGCCGTCTAAAGCAGCATTGAAAGGCTCAGTAAGTAAGCAAACATGAGTGCATCACATGATAATCTGATAATAACTATTGAAAATACTGCTTGCTGTTCTTAATGCATGAATATCAGTCTCTTTCTAGCCTAGAAAACACCTTTCTTCCATTTTCTTTTCAAATCAGTGAGCCAAATAAAATGTGGCTTCCCTGCAGAGCTCTTTGTGGACCTAACCTCTTCATCCTGCCTTCAGTAATATTTAAACAAATAATTTATTGCCATCTAATATCTTGTTCACAGCAGGGAATGGAGAGAGGAGAAGATTTTATATGAGGGATTATGTATCCTGGGAGAAGCAAAGCAATTCATTCTTCCTGTTTAGACTGTTTTCATGTCATGTCAGCTCTTTAAGACATAAAAATATCGACTGACCCTCTTTTTAATTTTTCTTTTTTAAAGAGCAAGTGTTTCCAAATTAAAAAAAAAAAGCCTCTCTCAGTTTTATCTTTGCAAGATTTCTGCAGGCAAATGGAACCTCTTATGGGAAAATACAGTCATCCTAATTTTCAGCACAAGGCAGTTCCACAGCAGCGGTTACACTGAGCTCAACCGGTCTCTTTAAGAAAGAGGCTTTTAGGACAAATACTTGTTTTTCAGGCACAGTAAATGGTACTTGAAGCAGGCTGCCTGCGTCTCATCGAACAGTATCATTTGCTTTGGTTTCGACAGTGGAAACACAACACTGACATACTGTAGTTTCACAATAAAAATGTATGTAGTGAACTTAAATAAAAGCTGTCTGTCTGCGTAGTAGATACAGAGCAATATACCCTCTAACTGGATCCAGTGCATTCACTCGTTGATAGCGTCTGTCATTAGTTGTTGCTTGGTCTAAAATAACAAAAGCGTCACGCAGTGAACACGAATATCCGACAGTTCTTTGTGGAGCAGCAAAGTCATGTGTCGGACTAATTTGTGCATTTGGTAAAAAAAAAAAAAAAAAGAGGTTTTAATGGCTGTTTAATAGTCTGAGCATGTGGTTGTAGCCACAGTGGAATACAGACCACCGTCGGTTTCTAGTGGAGTGCAGAATAAAAGGCTAATTTGTTACGTTTACTGCCAATATGCAGAAATATGTTTACACACATAAGCCAATCCTGTTATGGAGTTGGTCTAAACATTACACCAAGCTGAGTGTATCTGTTGTATAGTGAGTCCTCATATGTATTATACAAACTAGAAACATGCTGCGTTTGAGTCTTTTAAATGTTATTTAAAGGAATTAAAAATCTAATTGCTCAGTTTTATTGGAATAGCAGCAGAAATCTATGGCCGTGTACCCAACAATCTACTAACATAAAACAATTATATGTGCATGGCTGCACGAGACACTGTATGGGTGTGTGTTATGTGTGTGTGTGTGTGTGTTTCTTGAATGTGGATGATTTTTAAAGTGCATCTATTTTAACACAGCGCCGTCAAAGTGAACAGTTGATTGAATGATTTGCAGTCGGTACTCGTATCATAGAGTCCCTGTTTACCCACCTGAGCTGTCAGCAGACCGGCCCCGCTGGTCTAACTTTACGCTCAGCTGACTGATGGCAAAGTGAAACTGCCCATTTACTGCTCTCCTCTCTTCTCTTATTCATGTAGTCACACTGTTGAGGTGGATCATTTTCCTCAGCACACCCTCTCCTCTTGTCCTTCTTGCCCTGTCAACTTCTGTTACCGGAGAGCAGGTAACCGAAGACTGTCTGAAAAAGTGACAGCATGGTTACAGGATGGAGCCCCTGTTTCTAAAAATACTGAATGAGGAGCTGAATATAGAAACTATTGTTGTGACTTGGATTAACTTTGCAAATTTGTATCAAACTTCTGTTAATGTGTCATGTTTACTGTTAGTTACAGCTTTGGGTAAATAACATTTTTTAAATTTTACAACATGGTGACCGCTTGTAATAAGCTCAAACATAATGAGATCAGTGTGTGTGTATAAGCAATCCCTTTGGGCCAAAAGCTTAGTCTTCAGACTGCTCTAATCAATTCAGTTTTAATGTTTTCTGCCCTCACAGAGCTCTCTTTCACTAACAGAGCCCAGCATGAAGCTGAGCTAATGCTAAAAGACAGACATCTAAAAATGGAAATGCTGAGGAGCTGCTCTGTTTGTTCTTTAAACTCCTGCAAGCTCTGTGTGTAAGTTGTTACAGGCAGTGATGCAGGGAGCTGCTATACTGTGATACGCCGACAGCAGAGTGACATTTTACTTGCTATGTAAAGAACAGGAACCATCGGCGCTCCCACCGGTTCCCGCAGGGACTGGCACCTGCTGGTCTTTAAAGGATCGGAGTCTTGAAACAGTGAGTGCTGTGACTGTGGCACAGTGGGAGTGCGCGACCAATAGAAAGGAAGAATGACCGAGAATGGGTGCAAAACAAAAAAAAAACAAGAGACGGTATTACAGAACCAGTTCTGGTCCATTTGCTCAACCCAGTGGTCAGTGCAGCTCAAAATGCTTTCTATGTGAAGGGGCCATAAGAAGGATCATATATGGTACACACAAAGAACAGAGGTCAGACAAAGGTCAGAGGATACCTTGACAGACATGGGACCTGCACCTGCAGGCGCAAGCATCTGCACTGTAACAAAATCCTCTGAAAATAATCAAATATATTTATTTATTCTGATCTAACTGAGAATTATTCTGAGTTAACTCAGAATGAAAAGAGACTGGCTTTATAATGAAGGCACCTGAACATCTGAGTGTGGGAAACAAATGCACAAGTCCCACACATGCAAGTTTCCTACCACTGCTTTGCATTCGCAGAGTAGCTTGCAATGAGGAATTTTTTTTTTTTTAATGTTTTGTGTTGTGTTCATTCTTCTTCTGCTTTCGGCTGCTCCCTTTACTGAGTGGATCATCTGCCTGCAGCTCACCCTATCCCTAACATCTTCTTCTGTCGCACCAACTCTGTCCTCCTTCACAACATCCATGAATCTTCTCTATGGGCTTCCTCTTTTCCTTCTGCCTGGCAGCTCCATACACACATTGTTTATCCAGTGTATCCCTCCTCTGCACACATCCAGACCATCTCAGCCTTGCCTCTCTAACTTTGTCTCCAAACTGTTAAGCCTGAGATGGTCACTCCCAGTGAAAATCAACATTTTCAGCTCACCTCCAGCCTTTAAGATCTTTTTTGTTAGCCTCACCATTTCCAAACCATCCATCATAGCAGGTCTCACTACCATCTTGTAAACCTTCCGCTCTTCCTGCTGTCCTTCTGTCACAAACCACCTCCACCCGCTCCGCCCTTCCTCAACTTTCTTCTTCACCTCTCTTGCGCACTGGCCGCTGCTTTGGATGGTTGACCCCAGGTATTTACACTCATCCACATTCACTGCCTCTGCTCCTTGCATCTTCTCTGTTGAGCTTGTCTTCCTCTCGTTCACACATGTATTCTTTCTCGTTTCTACTTTCATTCCTCTTCTCTCCAGAGCATACCTCCACCTCTCCAGGCTCTCGTCCACCTGCTCCCTCCTTTCACTACAGAACACAATGTATGATTCAAACATTATAGTCGATGGGCACTCCTGCCTGACCTCATCTGTCAACATGTTCATCACCATTGCAAACAAGAAAAGGCTCAGAGCAGATCCCGGATGGAATCCCACCCCTATCTTGTACCCATCTGTCATTTCTACTGCACACCTCACCACTTGTCCTCATGCATGTCCTGCTCCACCCTCACATACATCTCTGCCACTCCTGACTTTTTCATCCAGTACCACAGTTCTCTAGGTCCACAGACAGTGCAGCTCCTTCTGACCTTCTCTATAGTTCAAGACTCTCAAAGCAAAAATCACATCTGTAGTGCTCGACCATGGAAAACCATTCCATGAAGCTCTCTACACACTGTTCTTGAGCTGATCTGAAGGCCACATGAAGGTTGGAGGTCTGCAGTGACTGACTCTGCAGAAAGTTGGTGACCTCTGTGCACTATGACCCTCAGCATCCACTGACCCCACTCTGTGATTTTAGGTGGCCTACCACTTCATGGCTGAGTTGCTGTCATTCCCAGTCACTTCCACAGCTGACTGTGGAATATTTAGTAATGAATGGACTTGTTGCACAGGTATCATCCTATCACGGTACCACGCTGGGACTCACTGAGCTCCTGAGAGCGACCCATTCTTTCACTGATGTTGGTAGAAGCAGTCTGCATGCCTAGGTGCTTGGTTTATACACCTGTGGCCATGAAGGTGACTGGAACACCTGGATTCAATGATTTGGATGGTGAGGGAATACTTTTGGCAATATAGTGCATTACCCTGCTAATATTAATCTGTTTTTTTTTCACTGCTTTAAGGGATCATAAAGCATTTAAACTGAAACCAGTTGTTGAATCAGTGTTTTTGAGGCACCATTTTACTGTTTCATGTAAAAATTAAAAATCATGCATTGCACTACAATACATATGTTTCATTTTTATGCAATAGGTAAATGTTACATAAAAATTATAAATATTCTGAATCTTGAAATATTGTTAAATGGTTTCCCCCCCATTCATTACATTTCATCTCTAGTTATCCTCACAGCCATGCTATGCTGTATTTGCACCTAATAGAAAAACTACAACCATATGTTTGTGTCCATTAGAGAGCCACTGATCAACCACAACATTAACAGCATTTGCCTGATATTGTCTTGGACCCTCTGTGGTAAGTGGGTGCAGATCTTTTGGGTCCTTTGGGTTGTACGGTCGGGCCTCCTCTGATTGGGCTTGTTATGGCACATCCTAAGGATGCTGATTAGTTTGGGATCTAGGGAGTTTTGAGGCTGGTCACTTCATTGGGCTTATTGTCATATTGCAGTGTGGGGACATTGTCCTGCCTGGGGGAAGGTGCTATATTTGGGAAGTGTGGTTACCTTGTGAGTAGGCTGGGCATCTGGTCTGTAATTACGGTCAGGTGGGTGGTACATCTGAAGCATGCATAAGTATGACAGGACCCAAGTATTTTATTGCAAAACACTTTATTGTACTGCGATAATAAATGTTATTCACTTATCAGTGGATTTCAATGTTGTGGATCATCAGTGTAAGAACAACGTCACAGTGTTCAGGGCTCTAAAATATCTTATTTTACCTTTTTCCAGATAAACTGGTGGAACAGCTGCATATCCTGACCAGAACATTAAATCCAGCACAGATGAAAAGATATAAAGATACAATATAGCACTTTTTTGCTGTCTATTTTACTGGCATGTTGTATTTGTGTATTTAATTATGGATAATGGGTGTTAAAGTCAGTGCACATAAGTATGTATACTACATAATACTGGGTCAAATAAAAGTGAAGTGAAATGTTTGGCTGCTCAATTTTTAATTGGAATTAACACCTGAAAAACGTGGATGGTTGCAAGAACAAATTTAGACTAAGAACAAAAGACAGAACACAAAAATAAACTAAAAAAAAAAAAAACAATGACAAAAAAAAAGATGAGGCTACACCTGCTCCTATTTTCTTCAAGTGTCAGACTGAAAAATAGGAAGCAAGCTGAAGGAAGACAATTACAAGGAAAGACAATCACGGGAAGAAATCCAGGGCGGAAAAAAATGATGTAGATCCTGAAAGTATCCTAACAACTCAAAACAGAAAAGAAGAAAAACAGAGAAATCTCATTCTTAAAGTAAATAGAAACACAGGTATGAAGGCAACAGATGTTTACTTGATTCCAAGTAAAAGGAACTGAGATGAGATCATGTCATGCTTGAAGTTGTCAAAATTTGCCAAACAGGCAGGATTAGATTAAATTACATTTTGTTGGAGTTTTTCTATTTTCCTCAGTTTGGCCTGGTAATGCCACAATAATGCGTGTAGAGTATAGAAATGAAGGACCCGGCTGCAGATCACTGCAGACAGAATTCCATACAAAAGGTCAACCAGGAGCAGGAGACACCTTGACAAAGGGACTACAGGACTATATCTACACAGAAGGCTGATTTGGGATATTTGGGGGTAGAAGACATTCAGAAGAAACACGGGAGACAGACAGGAAGCAATATTCAAAGCAAGACACAAGAAAAAAAATGACCAGAATAAAACAGGAGGAGACACTGAAACACGAAGGATGTACTGATGTGAAGGAGCTCAGTCAAATTCACTCGAAAAACAGAAGAGAAGAAAGAGGGAGGGACAGACAGCAAATCACCGAGGGGAAATAAACACAGCTAACAAATTCAGTGTAGGAAATGAGATATGATGCAAATAAAAAAAGTCAAAACTCCATACAAACAAAACTCACATAATGCAACAAAGCTAAAAGCATAACTGTCACAGCTCAGCTCAAGGGAAGGACAAACTCCACACATGATATTTGAACTAAATCATGTTGATCAGATGTTACATGTTTCCCAGATGACCTTTCTCCAATCCCTCAAATCAGGAAGCAGCAAAAAAACGTTACAGGGTGTCACGCAGTGAAAACGCGAACAAACCACAGGACTGTAAAACAGAGAATTACTAAGAAAACATAAAAACAGAAATCATAGACTCAACACATCACAAAATAATTACACTCTTGATAAAGAAATTAAAATAGGAATCCAAACTGAATCAGTTTAACCAATATAAGAATGAAAACTTCAAAGACCAGAATAACAGAAAAAACAAACAGAATCCCAAAATCAAAACTCCAGAAGTGACACAAAACTGAGAAAAAATATTAGTTACAAATTCTACACAAGTTTCTCTTATTCATAAAACTCAAGTTTGTTCCTTTATGCTTTAAATTCTTGCACTAAAAAAAGTTATTTTTTCTGGTGGAAATGGAGCTTAAGGGTTTGCATGTAGCGTAACACACACTACATGTGTCATGTATATACAGTAACAGTTTAAGCTTCATGTGTTTTATGTGTATATCTCAGAATGATAGGGTTATGATTAGGGTTATTTGTAGGCATGGTGTGTTATGCTCGTCATGAATGCTGAATTGGACTTTTACATTTTTATTTATTTACTTATTTAAATTTGCCACAGAAATAAGAGAGAAACATGTCAGAGAGTTTAACAGAAATACAGATTTGGCCTTTATTTTTCTTTTTTTCTCCACACACACCGCTCAAAGATGTTGCCTCACCCCCCCACCCCCACCCCCCCAGCTGTGACTAGTACCGATCAGTTACACTCACGGTTGTGTGTCTTTGTGTTGTCAATGTCAAGTCGCATGTCTTTAATACATTTAAAGACATGACAACGCAGCCGCCAGCTTGACCTAAAAGATGCAGTTGCAATATCCACGTTGAAGCAGATGGTTGGACAAAGGAGATCCTATTTCTGAAAGTATCTCAGAACGCGGGCTGCCTCCAAAACCAATCGACTACATTGAGCAGATTTGGATGTGCTACTGCATATGTTTTGAAAGAAAAAAGAATATGCCTGAGCATCAGCACTATAGCAACAAACTCTTCAAATGAGGAGTTTTCTTTGTGCTGCACAGTGTGGGGATTTCTGAGACAACAAAGCAATTTTCACCTCAGCAGGGATGATTCATGAGGACAGAAATTCATCTCTAGCTGTTCCAAGTTGATGGAGAATTTACTGTCCTCTACTTGTGGAAGAAGATGCCACCTCAACTTGGAAATGTAATATGAGTCTCCTAATCTTTAGTTTATATGTACACAAAATAGACTGGCATGCACCATTTTTTTTTCACTTTGATTTTCAGGGCGTCACATGTGTAAATAATATGTATGTATGTCAAATCCTGGCCCGGGCAGGCATTAGGGTCTCCAGGCTACCCAAGCCTACCTCGAAATATAAGGCAAGTCATCCCATTTCAGACGTCACAATGTTTGAACCATTGGATGCACATGGTCCTCCAGAATGGTTCGGTAGTCCTTGGCAGTGACGCGCCCATCTAGCACAAGTATTGGGCCAAGGGAATGCCATGATATGGCAGCCCAAACCATCACTGATCCACCCCCATGCTTCACTCTGGGCATGCAACAGTCTGGGTGGTACGCTTCTTTGGGGCTTCTCCACACCGTAACTCTCCCGGATGTGGGGAAAACAGTAAAGGTGGACTCATCAGAGAACAATACATGTTTCACATTGTCCACAGCCCAAGATTTGCGCTCCTTGCACCATTGAAACCGACGTTTGGCATTGGCACGAGTGACCAAAGGTTTGGCTATAGCAGCCCGGCCGTGTATATTGACCCTGTGGAGCTCCCGACGGACAGTTTTGGTGGAAACAGGAGAGTTGAGGTGCACATTTAATTCTGCCGTGATTTGGGCAGCCGTGGTTTTATGTTTTTTGGATACAATCCGGGTTAGCACCCGAACATCCCTTTCAGACAGCTTCCTCTTGCATCCACAGTTAATCCTGTTGGATGTGGTTGGTCCTTCTTGGTGGTATGCTGACATTACCCTGGATACCGTGGCTCTTGATACATCACAAAGACTTGCTGTCTTGGTCACAGATGCGCCAGCAAGACGTGCACCAACAATTTGTCCTCTTTTGAACTCTGGTATGTCACCCATAATGTTGTGTGCATTGTAATATTTTGAGCAAAACTGTGCTCTTACCCTGCTAATTGAACCTTCACACTCTGCTCTTACTGGTGCAATGTGCAATTAATGAAGATTGGCCACCAGGCTGGTCCAATTTAGCCATGAAACCTCGCACACTAAAATGACAGGTGTTTCAGTTTCATTGTCCAACCCCTGTACATACCGTTGCCGATCATAAATCAAAGCCCTTGCCCATCATGAATGCTGACACCTTTCTGGCTGAAGAATTGAACATCTTTTATGCACACTTCAAGGCTAACTGCCAACAAGCTGATATATCAACCACTGGATAGGAGCTGACTTTCACTGTGATGTAGCCTGACATGAAGAAGACATTCAGGCATGAGAACTACACAAAGGCAGGGGACGAGATGGACATGTCCTCAAAACCTCCACTGAACAACTAGCCCATGTATTCATGGAAATTTTTAACCTCTCCCTCTCTAAATGCATTCTCCTCACATGCTTTGAAAAGACAGTCATAGTCCCAGTTCCCAATAAAACCCAGCTCAGCTGCTTAAATGACTATCAGCCCACATCTCTGACGTCTGTGGTGATGAAATGTTCTGAGGGACTGATCAAAATGTTCATCACATCCTCCCTGTCTGTCACCACGGACCCTCTACTATTCTCATACCACTCCAACAGATCCAAAGATGACGCCATAGCCCACTCCACTGCTTGCCCACTTGGACACTAGTAACGGGCTTTTGCTAGACTGCTATTTAGAGATTACAGTTCAGCATTTAACACAATAGTTTCCTCCAGGTTGGCCAATAACTGAGTGACCTTGGACTGCACCCCCCACCCCCATAGAGGTGGGCCCTCAATTTTCTGACTGAAAGAACACACATGGTTCCCCAAAGGTTGTGTGTTGAGCCCTCTACTGTACACCTGTACACCTATGATTGTGTGGCCACCTCAGACGCCAACCTTATAGTTGAGTATACTGACGACACAGTGGTAGTGGCAAATAATGAGAAGTCTGCCTACTAGTGGGAGTGGCACCACTTAGTTGACTGGTGTAAAGGAAATAACTTTGAGCCAAGTGTCTGTAAGATCAAGGAGATAATAGTGGATATCATCAGGAAATAGCAGAGAAAATTCCACCATCTCAGCATAAAAAGAGCCCGGCAGAGAGGGTGGACAACATCTTTCAGGACCTGCCACATTAACACCACGGTGAAGAAAGCCCATTAATGCCTCTGCTACATCAGATGATTAAAGGACTTCAGAAATCCTTCTCTATACTTGCACTATAAAACTTATTCTTTAGCAGGGCAGTCCGTTCAGCTGAGAGAAGCATCAAGTCCAACGTTCTCAGTCTGCGGGACATATATATGTATTGAACGATGCGGATGCAGAAAAAAACAATCTCTAAAAATCTTTAGCTCTCTGGAGTCAATGGATGTGCCTGTGCATCCATATAACATCATTGATTTAAGATGATGTAGCAGCAGGGCGCGGCCTTGGTGAGTCTTTGTTTCAACTTCAAAGTGCAGACTTCACCCTACATACCAGTTTGGAAATTGTGTTGACAAAACAAGTAAAACCAGAGTTATATATGATATTTTATGCCATGCTCTTCCCAGTATATTGTCCTGACATGTGATCTGCATTTGATGCAGGAAGAAACAGTAAAAATGGGATATTTGCTAGCAGGAAGTGCTTGCAAAAAAAAAAAAAAAAAAAGTCATGACATCCGCTTTCCTGTTGGTGGAAAAAGCACAGCATCAACCAATCAGAAATTATATGGCAACAGGTGGCATTTGGTTTCTGAGCAACAGGTGAAAGTTGTGGGAGTGACGGGAGTCAAAGACAGACGGTGACATTAACAGTGAGTTTTGAAATTCGAGAGATTTTAGCGTGTTTGGAGTGTATAGTTACTGCGTGGTGTGTTGTGTAATCATGGACAAGGCAGATGCTGCTGTCTCCAGGTATACAACAGGAGGATGGACACACCTGGACGTGTCAGCTCTGTGATGGGCCCCTCTGTGTGTGCTGGACAGAAACTGTTTTTTGGAGTAGCTCAAATAATTTGTGTGGCATCTTATTGCGACACCCGATTGTTCTGTCAATAGTTGTACAAAAAATGGAAGAGAAAGAGAGGTCACAAAGGTCACACCAGTAAAGGAAAGAAAAAATACAGACTAGTGTCTGCTGGTTCTAAGCGTAGTAAAGAGGAATATGCTCTATGAATGCGTAACAGTTTACTTACTTATCTCATTAGTTCTGAGTAGTAAGTATTTCATATGTTGTGATTATTTTCTCTCCAGTAGGATACAGAAGTCGGCCTCGTGTTGCTTTGAAGTGTAACAATTTCTTGCCTTCTGCCATTATTGTCAAAACTGAGGAGACTGTAGAGATGTCACGTGTTGTGTTTTCATCTACTTTAAGTTTTGATGGCTGTATCTAAGCAGCTTATTACTTATGAAGTTAAAGTCTTGGTCTGATTTCTGTCTATAAAAATCTTTTTTCAATGATTGTTTCTCCAGCTGATAGCAATATACATACCTCACCCACTCCAAAATTTTGCACCAGTACTACTCCTTGTACCAATGCAACTGATAACTAACTGCCTGCCACCCATCAGTGGGCGAGGTAATAAAATGAAAAATACTTTTGTAACACAATGTGCTTGTGCTTATTGCAGCTGCCCTCTGCAGACGATGTAACCTGCATCAGGTTAGGAGCTCGGTCAGGCTGTTCCCTGGTTCCCACTGTTTGTTTGTTTTGGTTGTTGGTTGGTTTCCATGTCCTCACAGCACAGTGTTGATTTCTTAGAATAGCTGAAATTGTAGCTGTAAAAACCACCTGCTGCCCCCTTTGGAAGTTTTTTAAAAATGGACGGAGCCCAGTGTAGGAAGCTTTTCTGCAGATTCACTTCTGTCTCACAGGCGTTTGTAACTACAAGGACTGCAAACCAATTTTTAGATACACTTCTGAGCATCGTATAAGAGTTTATTAGCTAGCAGGAGTAAGCAGTTACAGTCTGGACAAACACTGTACCATTTATACAGCATTATAACAAGCTTATCAATTGTTATAGGTGTTAAACTGAATATTAAACATTATATTCCATTCATCTTTCTATGATATGCCACAGTCGGTCCAATTTCACTGACACTTCCTTTATTTAAATGTGCTGCCTATCTTTTGCTCATCGCTTGACCGAGACGACCCTGGAAGCAGATGCAGCCCTTGTCAGGAATTATAAAATCACCACACCTGGAGGATGTTCATTCAGCTGTTTTACTTTGTAGCAAATTAAAACAAATAACAGATATTACACTAAACTGTTTTTACTACCTGCATGCTTTCCTTTTATAAACATCCATTTTGTTTTTACTTGCTCCTAAATTTAGACACAGCTGAATAACCAACACCTTCTGCCAAATTTCATCTTGGATTTCCTTCTCGGAGGATTTCAGGGAATGGTATAATCCTTTCCATTTGTGTAATCCTTTGTTTCACCTGACAGCTGTCTTTTTCTTTTCAGTCAGCCAGGTGCAACATCTCATTACTGCCAGGAAACGCAATTAATTAAATACAGACTATTTGTGAGTAAAATTAATGTATTTAAAACTGCTAGAAAACACATTTATTTGAGCTCCAGAGAATGAAAAATGATATGACACATTTTCCAGTTTTTGCCGAGCATCGAAAATTGACTCCACTGTTTGTAATCAATGTTGTTGCTGGGTGTTGTGCGGCTGCTGAAGAACTGAAGCTTGTCAGGGTGTGCACAGAGCCAGCCGATCTCCCTGCCCTCTGCAAATCTAATGCTGTGAATCCATATGCTAGTCACAATGTAAACCACAGTCTAGAGTTTGGATACTAAGCACCATGTGATATAATATTTGACATTAAAACCGGTGTTTTTTTTTTATAGTTCATAATAGATGCTGGCAGTCTTTTTTAACATACCAAATGGAGGAGGTATTGGATTTGAAAATGGTGAAAGGTTTTTAGACATACAATAATAATAAAACACCGCTTGCTCAGTGCGGCTGGCTTTATTGTGAGCAGCTGGTTGTTAGTTTCAAAGCAAGGAAAGCAGGAAGACATGAACATAATGGAAAATATGAAATAAATACTCAGATTGCAATGCAGTCAGCATTTGTGCTGCTTTGCTTTTGTATCGCACCTGAGAAACTTTATCAGTTGTAATCTGAGCGTATTTTTTTCCACAACCTAAACAGAGACATTAGAGTGAAGCAGTGGATTACAAATCCCCCCGGCTGAACAACACGTCTGTGAAGCAGAGATAATCTACCTGTATGACTGTGTAGTCAAAGGAGTTGGTCTGCACTAAAACTCAATGCTGAAATTTGTGTGTGTGTGTGTGTGGGGGGGGAGCACTTAGTGGTCCCCAACTTGGCACCACAGATCGAGAACAGAGAGCAAAAAACCTGAGGTTTTCTTTCTTTCCAGCGAGTTTAACTTCGATGATTTCAGCAGGGTCATGAAGGACAGTTCCATCACACAATTTGATGAAGAAACTTTACAAAAAAAACACCCCAAAACTGAAATATTAGAGATTAGTGATAAGAATTAGGGTGTATTGCATTGAATAAGCTTTTTTTCATACTGTCCTGTGATGTCATAACTCTGAGTTGTGATTCCTTTTGGGGATTTTTGGGGCCTACTGTGCAACTAATGGTTAAGGAAACCTTATAATCTCAACAACACAAACCTTTCAAATGTGTCCCTGTTTCAGAATTATTCTCCAAAAGCAAAAATATGAAAATAATCACTCTGACAGTTGGGTTCTTTACGTTGAGCAAACTAACGCGCTCAGAATAACATAGCAGGTATTATGTATGTTTTACGCTGAGCTGAATTCTTTTATAGCATTTTCATTGCCTTTACTGTACTGTGTGGGAAATTCCACAGACATAAAAACAGCAATAAAAGGAAACAAGCCACGTGAAATCCCGTGTGACAATACAAAAACTCAGGCTATGCCACCTGAGACACATTATGTTATTTAACTGTGATGAGATCTCACGATTTAACATCTTCAGAAACTGGAAGCCAGACTCAAGAATGTTTTGTCAGAAATACACAGTGTACGTCAAAGTACAGTGAAGGAAGTTTAGGATGAGCGTGATCTATTGCACAGTACAAACGCAAACAATAACACACAAACATTAAACTACATTGATGTGAGTGATTAACTTTTTGCAGATTTTAAAAAATATTACTGCTATTATTCACACAAAAGTTCTGCTTTTTACAATCTTCATCTTAGTTTCAGGTTTAACATCAGACCCTAGAGTTGATATGATACTGTGCATTTATAGATCTTCAGAGCCCGTCCACAGGTGATACTATTCTCTGTGTAAACTCATATAAATTTAAACTCTGAGCCCTATCCTTACACAAGCAAGCGTCAGATGTGGCCCTGCAATTTCACGCACAAAGTGTGGAAAGTTTTACTGACTAATTCACACTCATGCTCACACTCTTGCTCGCTCTTGCTCTCTCTCTCTCTCTCTCTCTCTCTCGCTCGCTCGCTCGCTCTGTAAGGTGTCGGTAACACCACATGGATGTGTGTGTGAGGCATGTGATCCTTAACTCGTAAATGCTCTGGTAGTTTTCCACAGTACATAATTGAGTCTTTGGGGCTGAAACAGAAGTGAAAGCTGTTCTTCTTTTGTTTTTGTTTATTTGCCTCCAACATCTGACAAGTTAGTGGTTTCAGAGCATTATATAAGCAGTCTGTGCATGACATAGCATTACACTTCTGCTGGCTGCTTGTCATGGTAATAGTCCAAACAATGTTTTTCATTTTTCTTTTTTTTTGGCAAATAAGGAAGTGTGCATGTCATGGTCCTGGGCTGTTGGCCCAGCGCTTTGTGTTTGTTTTTGGGGTATTCTGTTTTATGTGTTATGTTGTTTTCTTAGGTTATGTTCCTGGTTTGATTCCTGGCTTACATTTTGGTTGTGGGTTATTTTTGTGGTTAATGTTTACCCTCTGTCCGTGAGTCAAGTTCTTGTGCATTAGTCCTCGTATGTGTTTCCACTTCCTTTGGTAGTGTCTTGTTTCTTGTGCAGTGTGTTTAGTTTTGCTTCCTGTGTCTGCCCCCCAGGTCTTCCTAGTTGTCTCATTACGTAGTGTGTGTATATATTGTCTGTGTTTTCGTCAGTTCTTTGTCAGGTTGTTGATAATGTCATCTGTCTCTCATGTGGTGGTGTGTTAGTTGGTTTCATGTCTTGCCAAGGATTTGCTGTGTTCAGGACAATAGCCTTTGTTTGCCAGGAAGGTTAATGCCCTTCTGTATTGTGATCTGGTCAATAAAAGACATTTTACTTCACGCCTGCTCTTGGAGTTCTGCTTCTGGGGTCCAATTCTGCCTGTCACATGACAGTGCAGTGTTTTTACTGTGTAACTTTCTGACGACAGCACATATGTGAGGGGATTTAAAGGGAAGCGTGTAAGTCCTCTGTGGGTTGATATGACAAAGCTACCTTAGAATTATAGAACAGTATAGACCTATACAGCATACAAGGTGTGTGATAGTGTCCTTGGTCTATCATAATTTTCTGATGTTAGCTACTGCAGAAATCTGGATTTGGGATTAGTGTTGAAATTCCAGGGGAACTTCAGTGTTTCTAAACTCCAAATACTGGTGACTTAAGCTGTGTCCAAAAGTAAATCAGTCCCACAACCTTTAATTTCAGTCCCACAGACTTCCTTTCATGATAACCGCATGCAATAAATTATCTCATTATGCTGATGACAACCTACTTTATTAGCCTGGTCTTGTCATACTAGTCATTTTGATTTACATAGAAAAATCATTTTGCACCTTGGTATCCTTCACCTTTCAGCAGGTTGTTTTGTTTATTTGTTTGTTTTTTATACAAGCACACAGTTCACTTTATACACCTGAAGGGGGAGAATGAAGGGTATGACTTCATTTTTCAACCCACCCCCACTTGTATTAGTCATTTACTTGGAGCACACTCATCTCAACATGACATTCCTGTAAAAGAACACATGATGAGTTCTCTGGTTTGGGACTCATCATCTTGTCCATCCTCTTTTGTGTTTTACTTCCTTCCTTATTGAATTATCAGTCTCATGGTTTTGTGTTCTATAAGTTTATTATCATCAGCCTGGCCCTTACTCAGAGCTTTCATCTGATTTAGTGCTCAGTTCAGATAAATGATTATAGTGGGTGATTTTAGATTCCATGTAGATGCTGAAAATGACAGCCTCAACACTGCATTTAATTTATTTAGACTCAATTGGCTTCTCTCAATATGTAAATGAGCCCACCCACCACTTTATTCACACTCTGGATCTTGTTCTGACATATGGCATGGAAACTGAACATTTAACAATATTCCCCGAAACCCTTTCTTGGTTGATCATTTCTCATGGCCTCATCTCTGTTTTTGTCCTGCTAGACCTCAGTACAGTGTTCAGTATTGTTGACCACATTATTTATTACAGAGATTAGAGCATGGCATAGGTATTAAAGGTACTGTACTGCAGTGGTTTGAATCATATTTATCTTAATAGACTCCAATGTATTCATGTAACTGAGGAGTCTTACACAAAGTTTAATTATGGAGTTCCACAGGGTTTCGTGTTAGGACCAATTCTATTTACGCTATACACGCTACCTTAGGCAGTATTATTAGAAAGCACAGCATATATTTTCATTGCTATTCATTGATACCCAGCTTTATCTACCCATGAAACTAGATGACACACACCAATTAAACTGCAGGAGTGTCTTAAAGACATAAAGGCCTGGATGACCTCTAATTTCCTGCTTCTAAATTCAGATAAAACTGAGGGTTTTGTACTTGGCCCTAAAAATTCTTACTCCTTACCTTGACCTCTAGTAACACTGTGAGGAATCTTGATGCACATATTAAAAAAATACTATATTATACTGCTTTCTTGCATTTGCGCAATATCTCTAAAATTAGAAAAATCCTGTCTCGGAGTGGTACTGAAAAGCTAATTCATGCATAGAGATGGGAGGCACCCTCTCTACTTTTAAAATTAGGCTTAAAACTTTCCTTATTGATCAAGCTTATAGTTAGAGCTGGATCAGGGGACCGTGAACCCTTCCTTAGTTATGCTGCAGTAGGCCTAGGCTTCTGGGGGCTTCCCATGATGCATTGAGTGTTTCTTCTTCATTCACCTCTTTTCACACTCCATATGTTTATGCACCACTTTGCATTTAATCTTTAGTCATTATCAATCTCTGGCTCTCTTCCATGACATATCTGTTGTCTCTCTCCCATCACCCACAACTGTTCACATCCCTGAGCCTGATTCTGCCAGTGGTCTCTTCCTGTTAAACAGGAATTTTTCCTTCCCGCTGTCACTAAGTGCTTGCTCATAGGATCATCTGTTTGTTGTTTTTTTCTGTATTACTGTCGGGTCTTTACCTTAAAATATAAAGTGCCTTAAGGTGACTGTTGTTGTGATTTGGCGCTATGTAATTTGAATTGAATTGAATGAAGTCTGAATACTTAGAGCACACTGTCTGTTCAGATGAGATAAATTTGTGTAGAGCAGTGGAGGTTAAAGATGCTGGGTGGGTTACATTTTTAGAAATGAAGGTCTGTGGATACTCCAAGATAATGAGTGACAGGAAGTATGGATCTTCATGCATGGTTGCATTTTAAAACATACTGTAAAATTAACACAGCAGTTCATCTGGAAGAAAAAAGCATGAAAGGATGTTACCTGACTTCACTCAAGTAGAACACCTTAGAGTATTTTAAAATTTATGGGACACTCCCCCCTCAGCAAAGAGTAGCTGAAAACTAGCAGAAAGCATGTTGCTACATTTTAACTGCCTGTGCTAACTCTATTAATACAAATCTGTAATGTGTAATGTAAGGATTCAAGGATTCTTTATTGTCATTCACGTCATATTTGCATGCAGTGGAATAAAATTCTGTCCTCAGGTCCCAGTGTAATTTTTTTCCCCCTTCTGCCCTCAGTGGAGACAGTCACACTTTTCTTCTCTCCCCAGCCCTTCCTTTTTACCCTGCTTTGCTGCTTAGAGCCTCTCTTCACACAACTTCCGAACTATAATTTATAATTATGGATCTGGTCAGCTGGCCTCTCAACACCATTGTTTTTGATCAACTTTTCACCATGAGGACACTGGGGGAAGGAGAACCCTATTCCCTCTTATTAACTGACATTCCAGCTGGCTACGTTATGGATTCCTGGGTGGGGTGGAAGATGACGTGCCTGGCTGTAGTGTCGATGGAGGACATACACATTTGGCTTTTGGACACTGGGATTTCTCCGAATTGGACCTGGAGATACCTGGCTCGTTGTTGCAATTCAGGAAGTCTGGGCCTTGGTAAGGCTGCTTATGACGGGATTGCAGGAATAAGGTTCAGACTCAACTCAGACTCTGTATATCTGTATATCTGTATAATGTCAGTGACATTAATGTCATTAATGTCACTGACATTAATGTCATTAATGGCAATTGATGTGTGTTGCCCTTTTGACTGAAAAACAAAAATTCCAGAAATGTGATTTCCTCATATCAGGGGTAATTTGAATTTGCCATCACATAAAGCTAGACATGTAAATAATATAACTAGTAAAATAATATAACTAGTAAAATTTTACTAGTAATAACTTGTAAAATAACTTTTTAGGGATCTTTCCAAGTTAGAGGTTTTTGCAGGTAATACATTGGTTGCTTCTGCTTGCATTGTAACTATTTTGAGAAAAACTTGAGGGATGGCTTGAGAAATGGAAAACTGTGAAATCCACATTTTCATCTTCATATTTCTTTCTCTTCCACATTTATTGGAAAACCATAGAACTGTCAGCAGGACAGTGCATCATTTCATCTTAAAATAATTCAGCAAGAAAAACTGGAAACAAATCTTTTCTAATGAGCTCTGTCTTCATATGAACTATGAAAAACAACAAAACACTGTAACGCTCACATACATACACAAACATGCTGTTACTGATGGTGAATCATAGCTGTGAACATCCTGGAAATTTTACTTAGTCGCGTAGAGTTCCTTGTCTGGTGCGGCTAAGGTTCAATAAGGAGCAAGATTCGTTTAACACACAGAAATTAGCCACAGAGCTTTCTCCTGCCCTCCACGTATGTCAACTTAAGTTCAACTGGAGCGCGACACTTTATATATTATGTAATTTGCATGTGTTTGAAAGTGTGCTCACGCTCAGAGCACATGCAGACAGCTCATGGTGCGCTGCTCCTCTGTCCCCAGTTTGCCTCTCTCATCAGCCGCTTCATCCACATCCGCAGAACATTCAGGCTTTTCATCTCCTGTTCCCGACATGATTAAAACAACAAAAGTCCCGCACATTTGATCAGCAGATTAGTGTTAGTTCCTTATTTAACTTCTTGCTTTTTTTTCATCCAGCTCCTTGTTTTTGTTCCCCACCTCTGCTTGCTTCCACCAAGCTGTCTCCTGTGTAAAAGTGTCAAAGAGAAAGTAGCTTTAACTGAGTTCCTGTGTCGTTGTGTGTCCTGCTGTGGATGTTTTCCACTGGTTGAGGTCACATTGTTTTTTTCCCTAGTTGCAATGTTTTGGTTCTGTTTTGTGCAACTGTGGAAATCACACAGAACTATCCTCGTGCTTATCAATGTTGTTTGCCGCTGAATGTTTCATAACATGGCTACAAAAAGGTGTTGACAAATGATAATCAATAAAAATAAGCAAATCACACACAAAAGCAAAAACAAATCTTTCATACCAGTAAGGTATGTGAGATTTATTGGAGGTTAAATTCACACAACACATGCACACAACATATTTTTGGCATATGTATATAGTTTTATTTGTCCAGAGTTTTTAGTTATCTGCCTCTATCCCAACACAACGGGGTAAATGATTTTGTGGCATGTTAACATGTTTAACCATGCCAGAGAATATAACATACATAATACCTGCTATGTTATTCTGAGTGATTTAGTGTGTTTATACTGGAATCTGGCTCAAAGCACCACATTAGTACAAAATCACAACTTACTTCCATAAAGAAAGAAATAAACCTTTCAGCTGTGCAACTTGCCAGGGCGTTGTATTCAAAAATACCTTAATAACTAACAAACTACTATATTCTTTTGCTTACCTCCACTCTTACCCAATACACAGAGAGAGAGAGAGAAACTTCTTCCCTTTGACACACATCGGTCAGTTTACGAAATGGATTTATCTGTGTGAGTATTTTCTGTTACTTTAAAAACTTTATATTGACAAAAACATGCACTCTTTAAATTCACGAAGAAAGAAACAGATATTTGCTGGGAAAAAACTGTCTTAACAGTCCTGGCTTAAACTTAGTTTAAGCCAGTTTACTTAAACCACAGTGTTGTGTCTGCTGTGGACACCACCTAATTTCTAACTGTATGTGAGCAGCATCTTTTATTTTATGCTTTCATAATGTTGCAGAATCTGGCTGTAGCCAGATAAAATGGATAAACAGATTTCAGCAGGGATCAAATTTCATTTGGCGTGTAACAGGGTCACTTGCAAATTGATAAATATACACCAGTTATGTATTTATGTGTAAGCTTTGGTTTGCACATTTGAGACCCACGTTGCGCTCTGACTGTAGTCATGGCGTTTAAAAACAAGGATGACATTTTACTAGAACCCGGTGATGTTCTGTGGAGCTGTAACAAGAAGTGTGAAAAGATGAACAGTAAGTAAGTAAATTAGGAATTTCATTTATATTGTGCTTTTCAAGAACAAAAGTCACAAAGTGTTTTACAATAAAAAATAAAATGCAACAATTAAAATAGTATAAAAAGATTGTAATTAAAAGCAAACCTGCACAGGCAGGTCTTAAGCTTCTTTTAAAAAGAATCAACAGTGTCAACTTCTCGAGTCCAAACCGCAAAAGCAAAATCTCATTTTGTCCTTCCCGGGCCGAGGTACCGCCAACAAACACTGATCAGCTGACCTCAGACCTGGTAGTTATGCGTGGATGTATTAGTTCACTAATTTAAGAATGCATCTGCCCATGAAGAGCTCTGAAAATATTAAACTGAGCCCTAAACCTTAGGGAGCCAGTGTAAAGAGGACAGAATTGAATTGAAAAAAAGTTTCATCTAGTGCATTTTTTGTTGCAAATATGGCAAAAGGCTGAAGCATCAAAGACTGAAGCATCAAAGCAGATGAGTGTTTTTGGAATATAGCCTGTATAATACTAGCCTAACATGCTACAAAGTAATACACATTAAATTTTCTGTGAAACAATGATGTAACTTGTTAAAGGACTAAATTAAGTTATCTCATTACAGTTACAATTATTTCCTTAATTGTGTTTCAATTTCTGTTTCAGGAATTTTAGTTCCTGACAAAGAATAAGGAAAATAGTGGGCGGTCTACAGCTTTCCAGAAATGGTGATAAAGATGTTATATACTGTTATTTTTACTGTATGAAAGAACAAGAATGTGATGGAAAAGTGCAAACCGCGCTCAGGCTTGAAACAGCTGCTGATAACCGACTCTTTGCATCTGCAACGTGGGATGGAAACATGAAGCTGGCATTGAAGAAGCAAGAGTGATGTTAAGGCTGACTGAGGAGTCGGGGTTGGAGCGTTGTAACCTCCATGTCTGTCTGTGCCTGTTTCTGCAGAAGAATCATGTGAAGTGCTCTTTGGGCTGTTTTCGGAGGGTAGAGGTTTGCATTGTTTGGGACTGTAGTCATAACTGTTTTTAAAAAACTGGTTAAAAAAACCCCCCTCCAGATCTGTCATGTCATATGATATCTGGAATGATCACATTACCTTTTGGCTGTAAACACAGCACCTGTCCTGGTTCACAGCTGAGTGTTTGTGCAGAATGGACAAAGATCATGACGCACAGAGCTCGCAGCAGAAATACTAAAAAGAGCTGAATCAGCAAGTGAAGGAGACGTCTGCTGCACTGCCTAAGGGAAATGCTACAGTACAATACAACAATAGAACTCAGACAAGTGGCCTGGGGGCTGGAGGATGGCGAAACAAGAGACCTCAGTTGAGTGGCCCAAGGAAAACAGAGGACGACGAGGCCTATTGGGAAGGGGTCTGTGGAACAGGTGGGCTGAGCTGTTTTGTGGGCTACCAGAATGCAGGACAGATGGGTGATGGCATGCTGCTGGCCTACAGTGGAAAAAGGAAAACCCAACCCCCATGCATAACTCTGGCCCATGTGCCGATTGTGCTGTGCTACCTTGTTCTCAATTTGGTTCTTTAATTTTATCCTATGGACGTCTGTGGGGAGTAAACAGTACGTCATCCAGCTTGGAAACCTGGAATCTCAGGTTTCCTAATCCTACACAGAAGGAAGCGCCACAAAATTGTGGAGGTGTGCAAAGTATTTGGGTCTTTACTGAAGAAATCTAAACTTATTTTGTTTGCATCACTAAGAAGTTTCATTTGAATGGTTGAGGCACCATCTTGTAATTTGGATTCCAGTTTTCAGTGGTGTATGCACAGCAGCTCTACTTTGGAAGGGAAGCAGAAGGCCAAAAGCAAGGCCTGTGGATAAAAAGCAGAATTCTTCATACAGGGTGGGACTCCTTTTGGGGGTGAACAGGGTTCCAGGCTAAACAAAAGAACAGTTACCTGGGAAACGAGTGTTTAAAAAAAGGCTCTGTTTTGTTTTTTGCTACAAAGTCAGCAAGAAAATGGATTCATGTGGACTGCAAGCAGCAGGATCAGGCAAGAGGATACCAAATGTGAAAAGACTGTTGGCTAACAGGTCTGAGGTTAGCTGATTTAGCAGCAGGCTTGTGGCTTCCAGGCTAGTTCGTTAGGATGGAAGCTAGTAGCTAGCAGGCTAATGTCACAGTTCTGCTGGAGGGCCCTGACAAACAACAGGAGAGAGACACCAGTTGAGCCAAAGTTTACCAATTTATTAACCAAATAAAGTGGAAAACCAAAATACTCCTTAAGATGTGCTAATCAGTGTTTTCAGTGTGTCAGTAGTTGGATGGGTGACTGAATGTTAAATGCAGTGTTTTATGGTGTAAAACCTAAAACAACCAGGCCAAAGCCAGCCAAATTAATAACACGGTGGAGGCAGTGGCGCAGTGGGTAGGTGCTCACTGGAGGGTTGCCGGTTCGAGTCCCCGTCTCAGTGTGTGCTGTCATTGTGTCCCTGGGCAATACACTTAACCCATATTGCCTAAGTGTGAATGAAGTTGTGTGGTCGGAGGGGCCGTATTATTATTATTATTATTAGAAGACCTGAAACACCCTGCTCTCAAAATGCTCCAGAGTAACTGGCCAGGTGCTCCCTCCCACCTGCACTAATTAACCCCACCCACCACGAACCTGCAAGACAGCGCAGGGGACAGCAGCAGGCACTGGCCATGGCTAGCCAGTCATGGGGGCATCGAGTGGCTCTAGGTCAAAGGCCATAAGGCCAAAATAAACGAGGTTGAGTCATAAGATATGACGGCACAATAAAACAGCAAGGTTTTTGTTCCACATGCTGAAACAAGCTGGGAAGGAAAATTAAAATCAGATAATAACCAAAATATAAAGGCCTGTATTTTTTAAGAATGTAATTTCACTCACATCTTGAGGACTCTAGTTGCTCCATAAACTTGTTTAATGTGCTGCAGCCCATCTGCTGTAGCAGTTAATCTTTCCTGCATTCCAATTATTCCTGAATCAGAGCTGCAAACCCAAGCATTTAAGCCTCATTCAGAAAGGATTAATATTCCAGTGGGAGGTGGACAATTAGATTTATGAGGAAAACCATGTGACCATTTTTTTTTTGCACAGCTCTCAATCCACACGATTAGTTCAAGTTTGTTCTCTTTCTTATTTGTATTTAACCTGGTAGGTTATTATACAGTACCATGATTTAGAAACAGTATGACCATATTTCCCTATTTTCTGATTTTGTAACACTAATTATAGGAACTTGGATGTAAGATAAAACTTGACTGGTTGAGGGATACGAGTGATAGACATTCATTTTGGTCTATTCATTCTCAATAACTGTCAGTTTGAGGCAGTCAGACCTCAGCAAAAAGAGAGGAAAAAAGCAAAAACAATGAAACAGTTTATAAATTCAAAACATGTGAAAGATGTGTTGTCCTCAGCACATGAGGTCGGAGTTGTCAACCAAGACAATGGGTGGCTTGTCGCCTACTGTGGTGCCAGCATGTAATTTGAACACAGCACATGCCGCCACATAATACGATGCGTAGAGGTCAGGGTAACCGCATGTACTTCTGTGAAACCGTTCAGGTCAGGGATCACTGATTTACACTGAGCGACAGTACTGTGCAAAAAGTCTTAAGCCACCTATCATTTCTTTATATTTTCGGAAAATGCCACAATTCTAACAAGCTCGAAAATCAATATTTAGTGTGACCACCTACATTCTTCAAGCGGACCTGCACGCCTTTAAGTTTTCTTCAGGAATAATTCTGCAGGCTTATTTATGGACAATACAAAGCTCGGCTTCAGATGCCTTGTTCCTTTTTTTCTAAATTCAACTAAAGAAATGGGAACAAATTATATGATTTTTGCAACAGGCTACTAGCAACAAAGTGCCTAAAGAGACAAGTTAAAATAGTATTTTGCTAAGCTGTCTGTTATGTGTCGATACAACACTGGTTTATGACTTGAGTTAGGGTTTTTTAAAAAATGCTTTAATAATTTTTTGGTCAATGTGCAGTCGCTTAGCAAACTAAAACCAAGACTTTTGCACAATACAGTACTTTGGTTGATAATCTTTGCGGATCACGGGGTCCAGCAATGAATGCAGCACTGCACCTGAACATAGTTAAACATATTATATATACATACAATTTGCTTGAGTGAAATATCAACATTATCTATTGTCATTTGTAAAATTGTGCACAGTGGAAGTGATTATTGTATGTCCAGTGTTGGCAGCTCTATCTGTGGCCACAGGAAGGAGTGGACAGACATATTACAGCACTGAAATTGAACCCGAGGCACAATGACGTTCTCATTTGTCTCTGGCATCATGCAGAGAACATGACAGGCATCCAGCAGATGGTGACACATTGTGATGAAGGGTGTAGCACAAGCTTGTTTAATAACTAAGGATCCATCCATCCATCTGGCATGCTTTATTTAATGGCAGTATTTCTCTTTGTTTTCATTTTGTTTAATTTTGTTACTCTTTCAGAGTTTAACAGTCAAAGTCTTGTAATAATAGTCATTTTACAGCAACAACTAAGACCAAACAAAGAGCCCTTCCCTCTGCCAGGTAGTTATTTTAACCCAAACTGTAATCTAAACATAGCCGAAACATAACAATAACACATTGCTATCATAATTAAGCCTTTTTATACTGTCATGAAAGGTGAAAGGCAGCGTACCGAATATCATGCCTGACCTCCAGATGACTGATCTTCAGCACCACACTGAACCACTGTCCTCTGTCTTTCTTGCGTAACACAAGTGAAAGTATCGCGGCTCACACTTTTATTTTCTCAGAGTCTCATCGTGACTGTTTGTCACAGCAGCAGTGATATGACTACACCCTTTCCTTGAACTTTTTGTCTCCATTGCACCAGTTTCCTTAATATTCGTGGCCTTCTTTCATCACTTTCACCCCACCACACCCCACTCAATCCAGATAACACCCTAAAGTATTTCCCTGTTTTTTTCTCCTTTTTACCTTTCCTTCCTGTCACCCCTCCTCTTCGGTCTCCATAATTCCTCCTCTATGTTTTTCTGTCACCATCTTTCCTCCCTGACTTCAGTTTTCAAATGATTCTCTTCTTTTTGTTCAAAAAAATGGAAATACCAAAAGTTAAGTAGTGAGTAAAATATTACCCCATAGTCTTATAAAGAGGAAGCTAGGTTTATTGTATAGGAACTATAATTACAAGCTACAGTTCATTTTAAGTAGATTGGGTTTTATTTAGTGCAATAAAACAGGTAATGTGATCATTTTGTAACATAATCTGTTATATAATATAATCTGTCCTCCATTATGTACATATTGTTTAATAGATTTTCTTATCATTCTTTCTACTTTAACTTTTATACTTTGTTTTTATTTGATCATAGTTATTGTTTGTGCTCTGTCCACTACCTTTGCCGCTGCTATAGTGAATTTCCCCATTGTGGGACTAATAAAGGGATTTCTTATCTTATCTTATTTTATCTTATCTTACGGAGTTGACCTTTGAGCTTCAGGCGGATGCTGTCCGCTGAAAAGCTCTAAAGAGCTGTACGTGTATTGCACACTTTATGTTTTTACGTTGAAGCACTTTTATGAGACTCTTTTATTGAATCTCTTCTTACATTGTTTCTGTCACATTTGTCACTGAACCTGGAAGCACAAACAGACGAACAGACAAAAAAGGAACATTGCAGAAGCTGCCCTGAATGACCTTCCTCAGCTATATGATGTTAAAGGGCACATATCATGCTTTTAAGTCCTTCCTTTTCATATGTAAATCATTCACTTGTGGTCTATATAAAGTAGAACTGCAACGCTTTGGTCTGAGTTCCTCGTTATTGTAGCTCCACAGACCCCTCGTTTACCCCTGTTTCGTTTTGGTGCGGTCTCTTTAAATGTGAATCACGCATTTTTTTTTTAAACCTTTATTTTACCAGGTAAAAATGTTTGAGAACTAGTTCTCATTTACAAACACGACCTGGACATTTCACACCCCACCCACCTCCAGGTCGCGGAGCGTTCCGCTCCTCCCTGTTCAGCCATTTTTGTAGTTTGATAGCAGCAATACGATTATCTACCTGCAGAGAAACAAGCACATCGAAGAGGCTCTGATGCCGGCGGCGATGTGAGGAATCGTGTGGGTTAATACACCCAACAACCGAACATTTAGACTTGTCTACTTGCAACTTCGGCATAACTGAACTTGGACTACAAAATCACTGTGAGAAAAAAATGGCGGATTCACGAAATCGGTATGTCGGAAGTCCGTGTTCTTGTTTAGGCATTCCACAGCAAATACTGTGACATAAGAGGACAGAAAACGTAACAGGGAATAGAGAAAACTGAACAGACTAAAAAATATGACCCAAAAAGAATATAAAGATATCTACGCAGCACCGGGACAGAATGCATTTGAATTTCCTGCACTGCTACAGTACACAACAAAATGTATTTAAGGGCTAAAAAAGTGGATTTTGCATGATACGTGTCCTTTAAGACTTTGAAAAAGGCCCAGTCTGTCCTGGCTGATCCTACTCACGCGCTGTCAGTGAATTTCAAGTTGCTCACATCTGATCGCAGATACATATGCCAACGTTTTTTTTTTTCTCTGCCTGCTCTCAGTGGAGACGGACACATTTTTCTCTTCTCCCCAACCTTCCCTATCTACCCCTGCTTTTTGCTGCTTCGCTGCTTAGAGCGTCCCTTTACAACATCCCCGAACTGGAATTTAAATTATGAATCTGGTCAGCTGGTCTCTCAACACTATTGATGATCAGATTCTCATCACGAGGAGATTGGGAGAACGGGAACTGTCTTTCCTCTGGCCCGACTACATACCCGGCTGGCTATGTTATGGATTCCCGTGGGGATGGAAGATAACCTTCCTGGCTGCACTGTGTGGGTGTGGCATATATATTGATACCAGGATTGTTCCTGAATTGGACCTGGGGATACCTGGTTACTGGGCAGCTGTTCGGGCCCTAGTAAGGCTGCCTGTGAGGGATGCAGAAACAGTACGAACTCAGTCAGACTCAGCAGAGCTGAATCGAAGTGGATTACATCTGGAGGAGTGTTGGAGAGTCTGCTCTGCGTGGAGGAGAAGAACCAAATTCGGATGATTGGATTTATGAGAGGTAACCAGGAAACTGTAAGGTCTGTCAGCAATAGCTGTGACGGCCTGAACCAAAATAATTGCAGTATCTGAATCTGGCTCCCAGACGGCCTTGGATGGCCGTCTATCTAAATCGTCTCCTGGAGACCTTTGGAAACAGATGCTCTTCACCCCCGCCCCGTGTTGGGACCTGTATGAACTGGTATCCTGGCAACCAAGGCTGACTATACCATCATATCATGAACATTATCATGAACTGCTGGTCTGGAAGCTGGATGGCCATCACAGTATGCTGCTCTCTGCAGGCAGCCCCTCCCCTACCCACCCTAGTGCTCTCCAGGCTTTAAATGAGCTGTTTGCTTTGCTGAGGGGTTTTTTTGGAACCTCATATGGTGTTCATAATGAACACAGCACCAGATGATTTTTTTTTTTAACCTACCTATCCCAGTGCATCTGTCTGTTTTTAAAGTAGCGCCGGTAAAACGGCTGCATGACCTCAGACACCGGTCTCCCTGTTTGTGTCTGTGTTTGTGTGTCTGGTTTGTGTGTTTGGATGGTGTTCTGTTAACTGTAACTGTAATTTCCACACTGTGGGTTTAATAAAGTATCATCATCGTCGTCATCATCATCATCGTCAAATAACTCAGCATGTTCTTAATGTTGCTTTTTTGTATTTTAGTATTACTGCCTATTTATCATTCTTGCTTGATAAATGTCAAAAAACTAAGTGCACCCCATGATTCAGTGGATTGTAGAACCACCTTTAGCAGCAATAACTTGAAGCAGTTGTTTTCTGTTTAACTTTACCAGTCTCTCACACGGTGGTGGACGGGTTTTGGCCCACTCTTCTTTACAAGATTGCTTCATTGAGTTCAGTGAGGTTTGTGGACATTCGCGCTTGCAAATCTCTCTTAAGGAGAAGCATTTCAAATGGGTCTGCACATTGACTGGGGTCAGCTTGATTCTTTTATTTTTCAGCTGGTTGGACAGATGGACCCACGTCTGACTCTAGATTACTTTGGTATACAGAGGAGTTTGTGGTTGACTCCATAACTGCAAGGTTCCCAGGCCCTGTGGCTGCAAAACAAACCATCACCAAATCATCATCCTCCCACTACCGTGCTTGACAGTTGGTATGCGGCACTGTACATGATGGCCAACGTCCCCACTGTGGTCTGTCCACGGGACATCATTCCAGAGGGCTTGTGGTTTGTAGACATGCAGTTTTGCAAACCTGAGCCATGTTGCGAAATTCTTTTTAGAGAGGAGAGGTTTTCTCCTTGCAACTCAAACAAGCCATACTTGTTCTGTCTTTTCATAACTTCACTGTTACAAAGGTTAATATTTAACATACTGAGGCATTTTCCATCTCAAATTATTCAAAATTTTATTCAAATTATCAGGAATACAAGAGGCCATCTTTGTCTGATTTGATTACATGTATGACCTTTATTAATTGGCACTGCTGGACAAGTTTTCTTTTCTAAATATGTCAGAAAAGTCAACATTTAATCTTTGGCGCTTCACCTCGTGTGGATCCATGTGACACTGACAAACTCCCAGCAATACTGTCCCATAAACGAGTTACTTATAAGTCCTCGTGATCTAATCTCTATCCTTTACATTCATTTATATATTATTTTGTGTGTTCACAAAGAATACAGTGAAAATAATAGAGTTTCACTGGCAGCCATCTTGCAGTGACATCACATCAGTCCTGGTAGCCGTCAACATGTTGATGTTCTGAATACTCAGTTGTCATTGATTCTGAGTACCCAGTGATGGGACCACATATTTGTAAAACTTACCTTTATTAAGATCTCACCTGCAAAGTTTCATGACAAGACAAGCTCACCTGCCATAGTAATCAGAACTACGTCAAAGTTACTAATATATGTTTCCTGGAAACATTTTGCTGTGGTGACTGAACAATTTAAAAATGAAGGCAATGCTTCAGGCAGAGTAGATGTGTTAAGAACTTAGAGTACCAGTTGCACAGACTGGCTATACCACTAACTGTCATCAACTGTGGCCGGGGGAGTTTCACACTCTCACTGTAAACTCAAACTAACTGGGCTGGTGATGACCGCACACAAAAAATAATTTTCTGCCTGGATTTCATGTTGGTTACATTTCAAAGGAAATGCAATCAGCTCAACTGAATTTATTCAGCAAAGTAAATCTCCTCAGGCATGGCATCGTGTAGGATGCAGCATTTTTTGCAAAGGTTGTGGGACACTTTATACAAAAGGAAAACTTTTATGCAGTTTGAAATATGATGGTGATGTTGGATATGTGGATATAAGAACCATGCCAACACAATGCTTTGCCTTTTTATTTCCATGTTTGATCAATACTGAGCGTCGTTTTTTCATGTTATCCTGATACATTAAGATGCTCTGAGTGCAGTCAGAGAGCTGGCTAAGGGCTGCTCCTGCACTCTGTTATGCTTGCTGTCATGTTTTTATGCTTTAGAAAAATTTCACGAAGGACATATTAAGCAGGAAAAAAAATGATACTGATGAAAGGTTTGACTGTTTGAATCTGTTTCTGGGATATGAAGATATGAAGATATGAAGAGCTTCTTTTTGGCCTGAACTAAAATTACAATCAGTGGGCATCTGTCAGTTTGTGTATCATTTTTTTGACTTGCAATTCTGCAAATTCACTTTGGCTCCACTTAAAAATTTATATGTTTCCTCTTAAAGTTTCAACAACAATGGCTCAGATACATAAATATTATGGTAATCTGTGTGTGAAAGCCCCGGGTACACATACTTCAGGCTTGGGTTCAACATCATCTAGACCATGTAACAAGAAGGCACATTATGTATTAAAATAGTATTGATTATGTTGATTATATTTCCTAGAATATTGCTCAGTTAAATCCCCCCCCCCACACACACTTGAAAATAGAGATAAAATAAAGAAATAAGTATAATCAACAAACAGCTGCAATAAAACGCACCTGTGGTCTTTGGGGCTGATGTACCTTTTTCAGGATCCAAAGTATTACTCTTCTGTTTACAAGCTTGTTTGACTAACAGGCTGTATCATCAGCTCTATTTCAGTAACAGACATCTTTTCTTATCTTCACATGGTTGATTACACATTATGGAAGAGTCACTTTTACAACAATGGTTGCAGACAGAAAGCGAAGTGTTCTGATGACAGCAGCATAATCACCAAACATTAACCATGTACTTTGGATCTCCATCTGTGTGTCAGCACTCTCCAGGCTGTCAGCTCAGAAATTTTGTCTGTGAGGAGTAGCATGCAGAATCTCAGTGGGCTCTGAAGATACCTTGTTTCCATGCCAACCATTTGTTACCTCGTATCCTTCATCGTGCCCACACACTCTGGAAAATCTCCTCTGATTTGAATGAGATGTCGCTCCTGAATGAGTCCTAACGGGGCTGCCAAGACACGTATGTGCCAGTATTGTTGTAGTACAGCACATCACAGTGGTTTGTCGGGGCGTTTTGTGGTTAGTGGAAATATCCAGTCTCCAGTCTCAGTAGCCAGGGATCGGTCTGCCAGGGCCTCCGCCCTTGGCCACCCTCCGACACACATTGCGCCCGACCCCCACGGGTGGGTGGTGGGCCTACAGGAGGGCATGTCTTCTCTTCGGACTGCACCCAGCCGGGCACCACGGGCTAATGCCCGGCCACCAGACGCTCTCCCTCGAGCTCCCTCCCCAGGCCTGGCTCCACGCTGGGGCCCCGGCAACCCTGTTCTGAGCATGGTAAACAGTTCCCTTGGTGACTCTTCCATAAGGGTCTTTGTCAGGCCCCTCACTCAGGACCAATTTGCCATGGGAGACCCTACTAGGGCGACAAGCCCCTGGAAAACATAGCTCCTGGGATCACCGGGACACACAAACTACTCCACAACGATAAGGTGGCGATTCACAGAGGAATAGTGAAAATAACACCTGACGTAGTGAAGTAACACAGTAAGATGTGTAACAACACAAGTGTAACTGTCAAAAACTGCAGTTCATGGAGTAGTGACGTAATGCTGGCATCAAAAGCCAATCATTCCCCATGGACACGTTAAAACATCCAATTTAACTGCATTAATAAAGCAAAACTTTACAGTCTGGTACAAAAATCGTTTTGGAAACCACTCTTCTCCATTCTTCTGGATAGAGAAGAATCTGGAATCTGCTGGAGCCACTCTTCCAGTTTTTTGGTTCCAGCTCCTAATGGTCCTATTACCACTGGGACCACTTTGGTTTCTACCCTCCACATCTGCTCCAGTAGTTCCTCCAGCCCCCGGTACGTCTCCATTTTCCCACGCTTCTTCTATCTGATGTTGCTGTTCACTGGGATTGCCACATCTATCACAATTGCTGTTTTCTGCTATTTGTTCACCACCACTGTGTCTGCTTGGTTGGCCAGCAGCATGTGATTGTTCACCAGGCATTAATATAATAAAAATGTCAAGTTCCCTTACCATGCAATCAGCTCTTATTACTACAACTAAAGGCACCTATGGTGTGTTTGTGCTTTCTGGATATAGGCATCCACGAAACAGCACGGAGAGTGATGTAAATTATCTGGTAAGAGAGGGAGGAAAGCTTCCAGGAACTCGGACAGGGAAAACATTAGACATTACCAGTTAGCTGTACATCAATACCAGGCTGGATGTGAACTCGCTCTCTGGTTCAATACTGCAAAAACAGGATGAAGTGTGCTGCGCTCTGTTTTATTCTCTCCATAAAGTGCTCAAGTGTGTCTGTGTGTGTGCACACTTCCTGCTCTCACTGTGTTAATACTTCTTACTTTGAGTCTGTATATTAATATCATCACATCTTCTCGCTCTCCGCTCATAGTTATCTCTCTCTCTCTGCTATGTCTTAGTCTGCCCAATAAACAACTAAATGATGTAACACGGTTTTTAATATTTGGCGTCTCTTGATGTGTATCACTCATTAAATACTCCAAGCAAGTGAGAACACAAGCAAAGTTTGCATGCAGAACTCCCCTTAAAGCACTGCTTATATAAACAGTTGGTAATCTGAAGGTGTCACTTGTTGACACAAGCTTTAACATCTTTCTGCTCTGCTTTCTTTTTTGTTGCACACATTTTTATGTCTTCATTAGTCCTCATCACACTCATGAACCCTGTTTCAAATAGCTGCAAGCACCTGTCCTCAGTCGATAAAAGCTCCGATATACAAGACTACGTGTCACCTGTCGAGCAAAACAACAGAAAAAAAAAAGCAACTATATTGGATGCTAAATGCAAAATGGACTTTATTTATCTTCTGTGGTCTCCCACTGCTCTGGTTTAGTCTTTTGCACTTCCTGAATTCTGTTATTTTTGTCTTCTGGGCTTTATGAAAAAAGCTAATTAGTGTAAGATGGTCTGAAACTGAGGTTGACTTGCTCACGTATTCAGCATTCTGCATTTATTGCTGTCCTGCAAAATAATAATCGGAATGAACATCAATTTGCTTTAAATCACTTGTGAAATTAAAAGGATACTGTGAGACTGTTTAGAATATCTGACCAACAAACCTTCAAAGCCAAATTTTCTTTAGCAAATATGTTTTTTTAAAAATATATTGTCACATTTTAGGGAGTTTTTCTATTCATCTTTCACATATGAGTCACATTCACATTTAGGAAATCAGCTCGATCCACTCCTTTCTGCACACACTTAGACTCATAGCTCAGTTCACTCCTTGCTTTAGCATCCAGCACTCCCAGATTTTCTAACAGTGTAGTCATCAGATTATTTAAGGTAAACCAAAAACACAAACTGATGCAGACTAACCCATCCATTAACATTTTACTAAGGAGGCTAAGTCAAATTTGAGCTAATGTGAAGGAGCTACCTGTATATATTTAGAGCTCACTCACCCAACATTGTTTCTCTAAAATTCTCTTATTTGGCAAGCTTTTTGTTTCCAGCTTTAAACTGTAACTAGCTAATATAGTATATCAAAAAAACTGCTGGATATAATATATCAAAAACTGCTGGAATTAAATTAAGCAACTTAAAATGCATCAGATTTTGGCTGAATCTTACATGCTTTAAGAACAGTTTCAGGGCTATTTCACAACATTGTGATGATTTGTGTAGTAAAATGTACGCAAATCTACACCTAGAAGTGACCAAAGGTGTCCTGCAAAGGAAGGTCATTATTCAAAAGCTCTGTCTTCAAGCTCCCCTCTCTAGCAAATATGTTCTGTAGAAAATGTAAGAGAAGACAGAAAAATAAAGTTTGTCCAGGAAATAGAAAAGCACAGAATGAGATAAGAATGCAAAGAGGAAAAGGGATATTAGCAATGAGACACTTAAAGGAGAAAAGAAGGTGGTTAGGGTAACTGAAAAGGAGAAGTAGCCAAAGATAGAAAAAAAAAAAGGGGCTGACTTTTTCTTTTTTCTTTTTTAATTCAGTTGAATTCAATTATTTTTATATAGCACCAAATCACAATAGCAGTCACCTCAAGGCAATTTATATTGTAAGGTAAAGACCCTGCAATAATACAGAGTAAAGCTGACCAATCAGACGACCCCCTATGAGCAAGCACGGGAAGGAAAAACTCAACACAATAAAAGTCTGAACATGCTCTTATGATCAGGCAAGGGGGGGGAACCTGAGCAGCAACAGAATGGGAGCAGTAGGGCAAAGTGACCCAACAACCGGCTGGAGCCACGATCAAAGAAACACACTGAAGGGCATGTGTTTATCCCCGGTTCCTAAGAGAGAAAGAGAAGTAAAGAAGGGAGAGAGATTAAGAGAATGCTGAGATAAACATAAGCAATGGAGAAAATGTTTATATTCATAAAAATGGTTAAGTGTTGTGGAGGGGGAAGGGAAATTAAGGGACGATATTAACTAATATACAAAAAATGTAAACATTATTTCCTCAGGGAGAACAATTTTAAAGCTTAAGAGAGAGCTCAAAGTATGAATGAGAGAGAGAGTTTTCAGATTGTGTCCATTGAAAATTGTTCTTGGATTAGAGGGGGGGTGGGCTGGAGAATGTGCTTATCCCTTAAATCAAGTGAACAAGAGATTTGACGTCCATTTCTAAGGAGAAAAAAATAAGTGGCTTAGAACATTTAATGAGTGAATAGCAGAACAGGAGCTCAGCCAACTGGATAATGCTTTGTTAAGGAGACGCTGATTGGCCTGTCTGCTAAATCCCCTACAACCGCACAACAACAATGAAGTCATTTGTTAAGTAACAAGAATCACAGAAACATTTTCTCTTGTCGTGCATAATTTTGCACAAACATGCATATGATTGTGATTGTGAACTATTCCACCATCTGGATTTATTTAAAAGGAGTATTGTGATGTTTTCCAATAATATAACCAATGCCACACTCAAGTCTGAGTGGAATAAATAGCCTGTAAAGTCCATGTCAGAAGCAAATTCGCTCAGCATAGCAAGTACTGCTCGTCTTTAAAGAAACAGGTATACAACCATGCAACTCTGTGAAAGCAAATAAAAAAAAAATATATATATATATAAAACTGTACAAAGCTGCACAACTGCATGAAGCCAAAACATTTCATTTTAATACTGAATGGATAAAAAGGTGTTTTTAACACCTTTAGGTGTCATGAGCTCTCTGGTCAAGATCTTATGCATTTGCACACATCTTTCAGTCTTTAAACTATCTAATACTAATTCAGTTTTGGCATGAATTTGAATATGAGGGAGTGCGTACATACAGTTGCACAGCAGTGGAGGCATTAAGGAAGCATCCTGATTAGATGAAATAATTCAGATGGCTACATTTGGCATGATGGAGCAGCGCATAGCCAAGATCCCCAACCTTTATCTAAGGTTGACCCTAACCTATGGAGGAAACTTATTGAGGCCACTTCTCTGTGACCTCAGTCTTTTGGTCACCGCACAGAGCTCATGACCATAGGAGAGGGATGGAGCATAGGCCAACTGGAAAACTGAAAGCTTTGCCATCCAGCTCAGCTCTTTCTTCATCTTGATGTGCCATCTCATACTCGTCATTATTGGACAAGATCCTGAGATACTTAAACTCTGTTAATCCAGAAGCAGGGCTCTACTATCTAACGATCATTGTGGCCGCTTCTCACATGACTCCAAAGTCCAAAATACTTAGTACTCATTAGTATTAATGAGGCAGGATATTTCCTTAAACTTGATGAGAAATTCTTTCGCAGTTGTGCCAGTTTACACTAACCTGTCACGTGTAGGTGGTCAGTGGACTGGTTTTTGCATACTTGAGCACTCAAAGCACTTTGTACAGCATGTCTCATTCACCTATTTATACAAGCACTTTTTTTCTACACCTAAGTGCTTGCTATCTAACATTAATGCTCCCATGAACACAGGAGCAACTCAGGGTTCAGTATCTTGCCCAAGGATAAACAGCCAGGGATCGAACCACCAACCCTTACGAGTAGCAGGCGACCTGTTCTACTTCATGAGCCACAGGCATCACATAAAATTAACTTGCTCATCACAAGTTTTTTTTAATCACTCTTAGTCTGGTCTACCGCATGCAGGGAATTAATCTAAGGAGGAGGTTAACAAAAATAGGTGCGGTAACCTCTTAAGGGAAAAAAAAAAATCAAATTGCATTGAAATTTCAGAAATCATGCTTTCATTGTGTCATTGTCAGAGCATTCCCTGCACATGAATAGAGCTGTGGTTAAAAAAATACACAACTGAGGAGTAAAAAAACAAATTTTCAAGTCTATGTTATTTAAGTGTTTATCATTTCCTAAGTTTCAGGAGTGCAAGATGAAAAGTCTGATCATGTAAACAGGTTTAAAACCATGCTCTTCCCCAAAGATCTCAGCTTTGTAGATATGTCTTTCCATCCCAGATGACCTGTGCTACTGTATGTTTATATATTTAATTGTACTGAACAGAACAAAACACACGTCTGGCAGTATTGCGGCAGATATCCTCAGTGTGAGTCAAATAAATGGGGAATGTTTTGCATGCATGGCTAATAGACTCCGGATAACACAACTCTCTCCAAGAGTGCACTGCAAAACACAGCCTCTGCCATAGTAACAGATTGACTTTCTGTCTCATGCGCTGCAGCAATGATTATTTCCATGGCAACATTATCAAAAGTTGCATGGCAACAATCATAAGTATGTCAGCCAGATCTGAACAGTAATGCTTTTCCTATCCATTTGTCACTTTCATGTTAGGCTGAAAAAATTTTAATATAGCAGCTAATTTTTTGATTCTCCATTGAATTGACAAAAGTCTGTTTAGTTGAGGGCTATGCAAACATACATTTTATGTGCAAACTTGACTTTTTTTTGACTATATATAAGATTTTAATGATATTGGCCACAAAAGATCTCCATGGTCACACTTGCTGCAAATGTAGCTCTGCTGTAAAAGTGAATCCACATCAGAAAACAGTGTAGCGGCAATGTTACAACTACACATCCTGCTCCTTTGTTGTTGTTTGATCAGCATAAAACTTCCTCTTTACTAGCTGCACTTTCCCCCACACTTTCAGTTTGGTTTCCAACAGTGTCAGTGCAAAACATGTTGGGACATGGTGTAAAATGTAAATAAAAGAGAATGCAATGATTTCTAGATCTCATAAACCCAAATTTAACCACAATGTAGCATAAAAAGATTATCAAATAAACTGAGATATTTCAGTATTTCAAGAAAAATTTTGATTGGCGCCACTGGAGGTGCAGAACATGGTCCATTCTCATTCAATGTTCCCCGTCTCCTCGGAATGCTGTCAAAGTTCTGCTGGAGGTAGGATTTAAAGATCTCGTGGAGTGGGGCGTTCCCAGCACAGCTTCACTATACGTTTAGGTGTGCCACCTCTATCCAGCATCCCGCCCCACCACTTGACCCAACTCACCACCAGGTGGTGATTACATGACAGCTCAGCTCCTCTCTTCACTCAGCCTAGGGTGTCCACGTGCCACCTGCACTTAGGGACATCCTTATGCTCAAACACGGTGCTCATTACGGACAAACTGTGGGTTGCGCAGAAGTCCAATAACTGGATACCACTCAGGTTCAGATCAGGCACCCCATTCCCCCCAATCATGCCCCTTCAGTTCTCACTGTCATCACCCACGTACGCATTAAAGCCTCCCCTCATCCAGGTCACTGGATGGAGCACCCCGCCCAGTTAAGAAGGATGGGTGTTCTGAACTGTTGTTTGGCATATAAGGACAAATGACAGTCAGGACCTATTCCCTGGCCTGAAGGCGAAGGTAAGCAACCCTCCTGTCCATTGGTAAAACACCAGGTACAGGCAGCAAGTCGAGGGGATACAAAGATGCACAGTTCAGTCTGCCTCGTCTCATCGAGGGCAACTCCAGAGTGGAACAGAATTCAGCCCCTTTCCAGGAGACTTGTTCTAGAGCCCAGGCCCGTGCAGGCCCGAGGTGAACCCAGCTGTATCTTGCCACCAGAGAGGTGATGTTACATGTCCCAATCACCTGCCTTGATAGTCGGGGACTGATCCACCAGGACCTCCAACCTGGGCTGCCATCTGACATACACCCATGGAGGTACCCCTATGGTGTCTGCTACATATGCTGAGCCTACAGGAGGAGGGGCATGTCTCCTCTTTGGGCTGCAGCCAGCCAAGCTGCATGAGCTAAGGCCCAGCCACCAGGCACTCTCCCTCGAGCACCCGCCCCAGGCCTGGCTCCAGGGTGGTTCCTCAGTAACCCTATCCTGGACAGGCTAAACTGTTCTCTTGACCTTACTCTCATAAGGGTCGTCTGAATCACTTTTTATATGGCACCTCAACCAGGACCAATTTGCCTTAGGAGACCCTACCAGGGAGCAAAAGCCCATGGGCAACATAGCTCCTGGAAACCCTGGGACTCACAACCCCTCAACCATGTTAAGGTGGCAATTCGTGGAAAGGGCAGTGGTACAACACAACTAAGGATTTTATTGAGATACTGGTACTTTACTAGAACAATTCAACTTTATGGTATATCTATTTCATTAAATTCTGGAGCTTAGTATTGTGTTTTTTTACTCCACTTTTTTAACTTATGGCAAACCATTTTTCAGTAATCAATGGATTAATGAAAATCATTACATGCAGTTTTATCTATATATAGCTTGAAAGTGTCCCAACATTAACCAATTACACTATCAAATATTTTAGGACGTTCTGCGGAACTCACTAAACCTTTGACAAGCTGCTCCGGCTGAAATAAAAGAAAAACAAAAATAAATTTGAAAATGTAAATTGTTGCATTCTGTGAAAAAAGTGCTACAAACACTATAAGTTCTATAAGTGTCACCTAAATGCAAAGCCAAATGCTCCATATGGTGTTCCATCCAACCATCCATTGAAAAAATAGTTACATAAAGTGTAAAAATATATTAAGTTAAAATATGAAAGAAATCAATAGCTAAAGAATGCCATGCTCCTTTAAATAATCCTGATATCAGAGGTGGCTGCCTAACTGTTCAGTGCTGACTGACTCTGAATGTATGACTGGAAACAAAGAAGGGGGAATATTTCTCTGCTAACAGGTAGGGAAAGAAGTACTTTTTAAATTGAGAAACAGTTCCTCTCCAAAATTAATTGCCCCCTTTATCCATAATGCTAGCATTTACTGGGAAGTAGTGCATTTATTTCAGTTTAATCCCTCTCGCTGGCCAACCGGGATAGTCAGATGACAGGCACTAATCTCTGGATTCCCTGCCTGACTGACTGCCTACTTATTAATATGGGATTAAAACCTAGCATATCCCCATCACATAGCAGGCTCTTAACCCAACAAGTGGGGTGAGTAGAGATGCTGATGCTGATGAACTGGAGGAAGGAAATGTCACCTGTTTTTCTTCCACCTTTACATTCTATCTAAAGCCAATTTCTATGTACATCTTGTGTTCCCTTTGAAATACAACACTTAAACCAAGCACTCACATCCTATTTCAGCACCTGCTATTCCATCTCATTAACCTTAATTCTCCATCACATATGCTTCTCCTAGTACTCACTTCTCATGGTTGGAGTTGTATTTATTTATTTATTATTTTTTAACTATGCTTCTGATGTTTCTTTCAAGCAAGGAAGTTTTCATTATACAGACATTCACAATGGAGTATGAGATTGTTTGCATAAGTATCATATTAACAGTTGTATTGAGCATATGAGCCATGAACGAGTAACCTATCATTTGAGCAAAACTGAGTATCTAAATACAAATTGACAATGATAAAAAAATAATAATAATTTTAGAATATACGCTGCTGGGAGTCTTTTTGTAACCACAGCTATTGCCATCTGGTAGCCTTCACCAAGCACTTCCGCATTAGCTTCATTTTTCAGACTCGGAAGCTGCGACCATGTTTTCTACTAGAAAGATTGTCACATTTCGGGTATCCTGGGGTCAGTGCATTTTCTGAACCTAAACAGTGAAAATTTTAAAGTAAAGTAGTTTCTCAAGAAACTTTTTAAATTTACCCACCACTGTGGCAGCTACCAGCAAAAGACCTATCTGAATTTGGTACATGGCATATGTTAATGTCAAATGTCGCACAGTGACTTTATAGATACCAGTGCTGCTAAATATCTGCATGCTAACATAATTACTGTAAGCATGCAATGCTAGCCTTAAGCCCAAATGTCAAATAGCATGTAGCATTAAATAGCACGTGCTTTCCTTGAAGATTCAATTATATCAGGACCTGTAACCAATTTTTGCATGTATAAGAGGAAAACTAGAGATACTGTCTGAAAGAAAAAAATTGCCAGACTATGTAAAAAACAAGTAATGTATTAAGAGACCTCTCATAACGTACTTAAAGTATTTACTCTGCATTTTATATTTTAATTAAATATATTTAATCTTTACAAAAAGAAGAAGCCAGACTTCCTAAGACAGAAGGAGAGATTTGTCTATCAGTGCAGTTTGATGCCTGTAAAACTGTGATTCCATATATATATATATATATATATATATATATATATATATATATATATTACTACTCTCTATTACACTGGATTGCTGGTACAATTCCTCACTACTCTATGAAGCACTGTCATCACTTCCATCAAACCAAGCTGCCTTTCTTCTGTTCTCATGTGTCACTTTAAAGTTTCACTTTAACAGGAAATACTTGACATTGTGGAAGGAAAATGCTTATGAAACACAGTTTTAGTGGGAATGAAAGCACATAACCTCTTTTTCTTTCTCACTCAGCTTATACTTAAAAAATTCACTGTGCTTGTCCTCTGTGAATAAATGCTATTCTAATTCTTTTTAACTATCTGTGGATATCTTTGTCATTGAGCACAGTCATTTGATTATAATCATAACATCGATTGCATGATACGACTGTATGCAGAAAGTGAAGCTCTATTCAGTTTGATAATTGAAACATGTAATACCATCACTCTGTTTAATAAATGGGCAAGAAACAGAAATCAAAAAGCAATTTTCAATGATATCAAGAGTAATAAATGATTAGGGAAAAAAGACAGATTAAACTATTTACCATTAAACGCCGCATTGACTTTATTCTCTCTCTGCCCTTTTCAGGAAGTCTACCATCTAGATGCTTGTCACATTTCCTGTCACATGACCTTCAGCTTTTACAACAGTGGCTGTGAAAACACAGTAACACCCTTTATGGTGTTGGAGTCTGCAGTCTGCTGAGGGAGGATTTGTTTTTCTTTTTTTCTTTTTTTTTTCTAGCAGACTGCTCTGCAAAAAAGAAAAGACAATATTGAAAAGTATTATTTTCAAGTCCTTACTCGCACGTGTCCACATACACAACACACCATGCCTTTATTCACAAAGAAAATCATTAGATTTAGGTTGCAAAAAAAAATTAAAAGGAAGCCAATAATGCCTGTTGGACAGCCGTGCACAATCAAATCATATCCTGGCTTCAAGAAATACGTCAAAGAATCCCTGTAATAACAATAAACTGAAGAAATACAGTTCCAGTCAAATGTTGGGATACACTTACCCATTCATATGAATGCTGAAGTGTGTCCAAACCTTTGACTGGTACTGTTTTTATTTGTTGCACAAAAAACTTTAAAACAATCTGCTGCACCCACTCTTTCAGTTGGGGGTTCCAGTTCCTAAAAGTCGTATTGCCAGTGAAACCACTTTGGACTTCATCTTCCACATCAGCTCCAGCTGTTCCTTCAGCCCCTCGTGCTTCTGTTTTCTCATGCTCCTTCTATCCAATATTGTTGTCTGCTGAGACTGAAGCATCAATCACAGCTGTGGTTTTCTGCTCTTTGTCAGCCACCAGTATGTTTGGTTGGTTAGCTAGAAGCTACTCTTCTGTCTGGAACTTGAGATCTCACAGGACCTTAGCCCTGTCATTCTCCAGGGCATCTTTGCATAGCCTGCAACTTGGGTCCTGTTGGCTGTGGTAGACATCTGACTCTATGGATCTGATGCCTAGGGCCGGTTCTTGTGCTGCCGTGATGTGATCCTCTGTGCTGTTCTTTAGACCTGCCTTTTATGTCCACTGATAGGATTTCTTGATGTCAACCACTTCCTCTATGTTTCAAGCACACTCAGTCTGGTGAGGTCTATTTTGTTATGCAAATCAAGCATCCCATGCAGGTTCTTGGTCCTCCATGCTATTTCCTTCTCGTGCTTCTTATCACCACCTGCCTTCAGCTGCCTGAAGCACTCTTGGAGCAGCTCATCTCAGGGGGCATCTTCATGCCCAAGACTTGCTGTTGGATGTCTGTCTTTGTGATGTTGACTGGTTCTCTTCCACAGCATGCCTCAGCCTCAGCCCCAACCGGTCACGGCAGATGACTGCCCCTCCTTGAACCTGGTTCTGCTGGATGCTTCTTCCTGTTAAAAGGGAGTTTTTCCTTCACACTGTCGCCAAATGCTTGCTCATAGGGGGTTGTTTTGACTGTTGGGTTTTCTCTATATTAATGTAGGGTCTTTACCCGCAATACAAAGCACCTTGAGGTGACTGTTGTGATTTGGCGCTATATAAATAAAATTGAATTGAATTGTTCTGGGACATTGCTGTGGTTTGATCTTAGGTCCACCTTGGCATTGGTGTTATGTGACAACTATTTTCCAGATGTTCTTCCAGTATTGTTCAGTCTCACGTCTGGGTGGGTCCCCCTTGTACTGTTGTTCCCTTGCAGCTGAAAGGATAACTGTTGATCTTCTGCTCATCCATAGTTGCCACATGCAATGTGTATAGCCTCTCTCATTGGGTTGGTTTTCCTCATAGTACTCCATCAATTTTATGTTCTCAGTCCCTGCATGCCTTGTTTCAGTAGTCCACTTCTTATCAGTATGTCATCAATATGTTTTACTTTCTGAAATGAACTATAAGATGTGTTTGTTAACAACAAAATTATCGTTTAGATTTAGGTTACAGAAAAATAAATGGAGGAAATCTTAAATGTAAGGAAGCACGCAATGCATATTGGACAGCTACGTACAATAAAGTTATTTCCTGTCTTCAAGAAATACTTCAAAGAATCATCATAATAATTAGTAAACTGATACATAATACATTTGGTGAACAAAAAATATGAAAATAAAACATACATTCCTCCCTAGAAAAAAAGTAATGCAGTTTGCTTGTTGTGGTTAGTTGTAGTTATAACATCATGAGACAACAACTCTTAGAGTTGTACCACTTTTTAAATTGCTTTTTAATTTTATCGCTGTGAAGATTCAGAACAAAAATGCTTCAGCACAATTCATTTTCAGTAACCAAGGATAAAATCTGCAACTGCATCACAGCAGCACACTCAATCCGGCGAGGGCTATTTTGTTATGCAAACTAGACCACTTCATTTGATAACAGCATAAGCTATCAAGTGTTTGGTGCATCGGGACAGTTTTCATAAGTCATGCTGAGTCATTTGTCTGATTCATTTGTCATTATGTGTTTATGTGTGTGTCATTTATCTCAGTGAAGCAGTTTTTGTCAGTGTGTAAAAGGCAGTGTGAGTGTGTTTGTATTTGCATGTGTGTATATCTGTGTGTTTTGCTATTTGTGATCATTGAATAGACAGAATAACATGAACAAAGCATGGGAACTGATATATACTTTCTATTTGCCTGGCAGTCTTGCTTTGGGTGTGTGTTCATTGTCTTTTGACTGAAGGGAATCTCGTTAACATGCTTGTCAAAACAAGAATAGCCATGAAATGTTTTCAGTCTTTTCAATCTCACCCATTTTAGTCTTTTTGAAAACTCAAACATTTTGCGAAGAGTTTTCACTTCCACTTGGTTGGTTTTATTTAAAGGCAGGATTGGTGAGCAGCATATCCAGACACTTTGACTTAGCATTTAGTCCTAATAGCACCAGCGTTTAGTCTTCTATTCAAACACGCCTAGGACATGCTGAGTTGACATGTTCAGAAACATCCATAGACAGTGAACAATTCTGAAATCTGTGCTTCCTGTAAATAAACCTGTGTTAACCTTTCCTTCAGTGTCCTGCAAATGAGTCATTTGTTTCTTTGTTCAGTTGGTGGACCACATGGACTCATTAGACTCACTGGAAGTGCTTTCCTCATTTTGAACCAGGAAGCGCTGCTTTCAAAAGGTAGATGAACTTGGTGGCTTTCTGCAATTCATGTGCTTTCTAGCCCAGACTATTCAAGCAGATTCTCCCCTTGAGGTGATTACGGGACCCTCTTCTGCTCCGTCTGCCCTGCTGGATCTGCCTGCTCTGCCAGAGCCTGCAGAAAGAGCCCTGCCTTTGCATGTTCAACTTGCAGCAGGAAAAGAGGAATGTGTTAGATTATTCAATTGATTCCTGGATTTTGGCCAATGAAACCAGGTGGGAAGAGAAGTTGCTTTACAGCACTTTTCTCCACAGCCTTTCTGATTATATGGGAAATAAGCTGGCTGCAAATGATTTACCTGCTTCCCTTGAACAACTTGCTTCTATGTGAATCAGGTTCAATGGCCAAGTCAGAGAACATGGGCGGCTGAAGTGTAGCCATCCCCGGAAAGTGCCTGCATTGAATAAGACCCTTGCTTCAGCGTGACTGCCAAGTGGCATCTCAGTGGATGCTGACCCTGAGCCCATGCAAATAGGATGAACCTGTTTAACATCAGAGGACCAGAGCAGGAGAGTAATGGTGACTGAGTGCTTGTATTGTGGGGAAACTGGACATTTTATTGACACTTGTCATCAGTGGCTATAAGGCAATGCTCGTCAGTTGAAGTAGGGACACTGGCAGGTAATTCCTCGATAAATTCTGCCTACCTTGTCTCACCGTGTCTGCAACTCTTTTGAAAACAATTCTTTTTTCGCTTCAATAGTAATTGACTCCAGAGTTGAGCAAAGCTTTCTGGACTCGAACCTTGCAACAGCTTAGCATTCTGCTTATCTCTCTTCTTGAGCCTCTCCAGGTTTCCACGCTCAATGGGCGCTGTTTGGCTAACATCACCCAGCACACTGGACCTGTTTCTCTCCTGCTTTCTGGAAATCACTGTGAGTGCATCACTATTTACATCTTCAAGGCACCACACACTCCTCTTGTTCTAGGTCATCTCATGGCTTCAAAAACACAATCCCACTATTGACTGGTCATGCACCAAAAGTTCCTATGCCATCAACACTGTTTGCAGTCTTCTCCTCCTCAGTCAGTCCATTCCTTGAACCTCTTGACGACTCTTCTGTTCCTCCTGTCTATCATGATTTGGCCCATACCACTGTGTTACTGATCTTCATCCCAGTGCTCCTTTGCCCACCAGCCATCTCTACAGCCTCTCAAAACCTGAAAGTGAGGATATGGAAAAATGCATCACGACTCACTCAGAGCAGGTATTATCCGCTGATCATCTTCACCTTAGCAGCAGGTTTCTTTCTTGTTGAAAAGAAACGTAAGTCACTGTGACCTCATATAAACTACTGTGATCTGAATTAAATAGCACTGAAAAACAACTATCCATTGCCTTTGTTGTCCTCTGCCTTTGAGCTGTTACAGGGAGCCGCCATCTTTTCAAAACTGGATCTTCTGCATGCTTGTGTTAAGGGCTGAAAATGTGTGTTTAAGACATAACTATGGATTGAAGTAACAGCTGAAAAGTCAAGACATAATTAGGGATTAAAAATACAGTTCATAAGTTATAGGGACTACAGTTCCATTCATGTAGGATACATAGGTGGGTTAATTGCCCTCAAAATTATATGTATGTAACACAGTGTATGTGATGTCATGAATCAGTTAAATATGATATTGGACACTAAGTAATGTTGAAGTATTGTGTTAAAGTGAGATTGTAGATGCAATGTGGTCATGCTAGGTTAATGGACTTGTTGCTAGCAGGTAAAGTGAATTATATTAATGTTTGTAACTTACTGTGATTTTATATATTGCGTTTTGCAATGCAAGTGATATGTTTGTTTAACTGGATGAAGAGCTGGTTTGCCATGGCCAAAATAAACAAATGTTCATGTCTTGTTGTGTAGTTCAAGTGCAACTAAAGAAGAAGAACATTAATGGACATGAGACTTACTTTATTTACATGTATTAACATCTGTCACACCACACTGTATAACAAGTTGCTAGTTATCATGGGAAGTCACTGATGAGTTTGTGTTTCTTTGTTTAAGGAAGCAGACTAAATCCTGCAGTTAAGCTGTAAACAAGCTCGTGTTCTGTGCCTTTTTATTATAATATGGAGTTGCAGGATTTAGGAGCACATCCCTGACGCACTTGGTGCAGTTCTGCCCCAGAGGGTTTAATGAAAAGATGCATCTCTAGACTTTTTTCCTCCTCGTCTGTCCCCAACAGAAAACAACTATGACGTAACCAACTATAAAAATCTATCATACATTCAAACTGAGAGCCATCTGATGCATGTCAAGCCAGTGGTCACTGTTTACTAGATTTAATTTTACCATTTCTTACCAGGGTTCTAGCCAGAAAAATTTCACAGGAAGGTGCTATTGGATGACCGGCCAATGTGACGATATCGATCCATTCTGGTAGCTAACAGCAGAAATTCTCAGCCCAGCAAAGCGGTACCTCAGCAAGGTGCAGCGCTGGGCTATCGGGTGCTAGCTAGAACTCTGCTTACTATCCAGGGTTCTGGAACATCATGCCTTCTCCCTCCAGTTCGCTGTGTTGGACTCTCCTACTGTAGAGGAAAATATTTTCCCAGTTTTCTGTGCCACAAAGCCCCTCACCTGGGAAATCGATTTGCTGGTTCGAACAGCACAGCAGAGTGAGCCTGATCCAGGCAGCGGGCTTTCTGTCTTTTCGTCCCAATCTCCATCGGCTCTCAGGCACTGCTCTGGGCGCATACAACCAAATTCACCTGTCACCCTGGTATCCAAAGACCCATAACCTTCTTTCAAAACTGTTTTGGTGGCCAGGGATGTGGGAGCATGCTCTATCTGTGCATAGTATAAGACAACCAGTTCCCCACTGGCTGGGTTGCTGAGGCTTTAGCCTGTTCCTGGTACCATGTGGCTCTTCCTAAGCTTCCCATGGCCCCAGAGACAGCCCAGCTGATTACTGAACATGTTTATTAACTCCATGGTATATGTCAGGACATTGTTTCAGACCATGGTCTACAGTTTATGTCCCAAATTTGGAAGGAATTCTGCAATTCAGTAAGTGCTCAGGTTAGTTTATCATCTGGTTTTCATCTTCAGATTAATGGACAGACCGAGACAATCAACCAGGAACTGGAGGGAACGCTCCATCGTGTGACATCCTCCAATCAGACCACCTGGAGCTCCCACCTCGCATGTGTAGGGTACACCCACAACACCCTAACATCTTCTGCCACAGACCCTTTGAAACCAACTTGGGGTATCAGCCACCCCAGTTTCCATCTTAGGAGGCTGAGTTGAGGGTCTCCTCCTCCTCCTCAGACTCTAGGGTACTTTGCATACAGTTTGCACCAGTAAAGCATAAAATCCAGTTTTTATGTTCCATTTCTTAAGTGTTCCAGTGGAAAATGAGGTCTGAAGGAGCTGAACAGAATGCACACACATCATTGGACCCGTGGATATCTAAAGTAATCTAAAGCAGTATTGCAAAACTCTTTGTCATAACCTGAAATATGTGCATAGACTTGCTCTTGTTATATACTGCATTCGTATGCACAACTGAAAATTCCATGTGAGTAAACTGAAAAATTGTATTATGTGCGGGGGGGGGGGGCACAAACTTTTTGAAGTACATTTACACAAAAACTCAAAACATCAAAAAAGCTGCGTTTAAAAAAATAAGTGAATACAGTTTTTGTCTTAATACGAAGACCTTGCCTTGATAAACATGAGACATGGTCAGCATGACAAAGTGTATTCAAAGGTTTATTCAAACACAGATATACACTTTTAATATATGCTAAACATAAAAATCATAGCAGCTGATCCGTGGATCACTGTGTTCAGTGTAGAAGAGCACATGCTTTTCTAAGTATGCTGCTGTAATTTGATTCCACGTCAGTGTCTGTCTAGTCAGTGTCTTTGTATTCATTAAATTCTGGTCTCCTCCTAAACGATGTACTTCAAAACTGCAAACTGTTTTACACATGTCCACCTTGAAAATGGTGCAGATCATCTTTGGATTGAATTTTGTCCACTTCTTGACGTTGTTACCCAGTAAAGTTGATCACTGCCGTGCAGATGTGAGCTTGTGCAAATAAATGTCAGACCTCAGCAATAATTTGTTAGCTTCGAGCGATCACCTCCCGCTATTCAAAGATGGCGCTGAACCTGTGCAGAGCAGACCTCACCCCTTCTGGCTAGGTTTGATTTCAATCAGTTCCAGTTATGACTGTTACGTAACAGCACATAATGAACTGGCTGATCATTCTGAGAAAATGATCGGCAGACAAAACAGTCTGATTATATACTCATTTAAATATAGAAAACTGGGTCTACTGATATGTGAGAAAGCCACTGTCATCTTCACTCAATGTGAATACTGCAGGTCGCTGACTGAAGCTAATACAAGAGTTTAATTATCCAAACTACACTGACCTACTTATCGACTATCCAGACTATCTAAATATCCAGAGGTGTTAAAAGTACAGACATTCTTAAGTGGAAGCACAGTGTTAAAAAGCACTTCAGTAAAAGTATTGATTGAACTTCTTTATGGATTTACTGACCTGAATTCAGCAACATGTTAGCAGATGTTTCATGAGCGATCTCCAGTTCCCTACACTGACAGTGTACTGTTTATACTGTCGTTATACCTGACACCATGCACTGGGGATAAAGGTGGAATTCAGTGAATGAACCTCAGTATCATCACCTTAAACTCAGTTTCTTCTTTGCTGCACTTGATGTAACCTAAATCTGACCATGAACACCACAGCCACTGTGCACCACTCCAACACACAGCTTTACTCTAAATTCACCACAGTAGGCCAAACTGACCTGTTTATCCTGCACTAAACTGACGACTATTTTCATGCAACCTTTGAATAACACAAAGTTAGTGTACCTCAGTTTGCTTTGCAGGATGTTTCACATCATGCAGATCCAATATCTGTTTTAAAAAATCAGGAAATCACATTGCAAGCATTAAATTTCCAGTGTATCAAATCTGACTGAGCAGTTTTTTACCTTTAAATCTAACCTCTCCTCTTCCTCTCCTTTCCTCTTTCTTACACCTTTCTCCATCTCTGAGTGAAGTTACTGTATCTCTCATTTTGTTAAATACAGCAGCTGTGTCTGTAGCAGACACACTGTGTGACAAACTGCACACAAACACTAATTTGTTGAGCTTTTACAAATGTTGCATTAAAAATTACCTGCCACTAAAAAGAAATGTTACTCCCTTGATGCTCTCTCCTTTGAATCTTTGATGTTTTGGGCCAGAAATGTTGTTTTTCTAAAGCCAGAAGCTGTTCGAGTGAGAAGATGGAGTGCTAAGTCACACTTGCTTAAACTAACAAGCTTGATGAGCAAGCAATTTAAAAACCTGTACAGGTGCAATGAACTGCCACGCATACCTGCTAATTAGTGCTAAATAACAGACTAATAAAATACTAGAATTTTGTGCACCAAGGCCGAAGCACAACTGTTCTTGAATGTTGTGTATCCGCCCTCCTTGGTTTTTGTCTCGTCGGTGTTGGCTTCAGTTCTCAGAGCCAAAGAATGCTGCTTGCACATAGCTGATGTTTTTAAACACAGCTGATGTCCTGTTTCAGTTTTCAGTGGATGTGACATAAAAACTGCTCAAAGTATTAAAGTAGCAAAGAGAACGAGACCTGAAAAGAAGTCGGGCGTGAAAGCAAAAGAAACTTTGTAACTGAAACACTAAAGTATGCAAATGAGGAGAGGCACCATGCGTGTTCTGTAGGTAGGATAACAGGACAGGTCTGTTTAGCTAACCAAGTTTAGGATGATAAGCAAAGTGAAATTGCTGTACAGTAACTATTATCTAATGAAAGAACATGATAATACTGGTAAGCTCTAACTGACTGTCTGCCCAAAACATGTTTTCCTTTTTGAAACAAGTTTTCCTTCTGACTTTTGAACAGGTTGATTTTTCAGGTGTCAGCTGGGCAGATCTGGCCGAGGCTAATGCATTAATCGCTCTTTCCCCACATCGTTCGTGAGAAAGTGAAAGTTATGAAAAAAGATCAAAAAGTGCTTCGTCATATCTGGTACTCTTTAATTCTGTGAATTCATCCGAATTCATTCTCTGAATGCGTGAGGTCAATGGGTTCATCGCGCTGCCGTGGGACTGAACCGCTGCCGCGTGCTCAGTGGGAGCTGCAGGTGGGGAGAACCAGCAATTCGTCACACTGCCTCCAAAAACAACACTTTGTTACATGAAAAACTCGTCGTCATGCCAATAGTGTGTTTCAAAATCTCTTCTTTTTTCAATATATTATGAGTTATTCTCAAAGCAATAAATTAGTAAACAACCTTATCTTTAGCCGGCTGCTTTAGCCTGTCGGTGACCTTGTGCCAGCTCCTTGGTTATCTTTAATGACACAGAGACACAGCTCATTTGCTCTGAATAGATTAAAGAATCCTGGATCGCATCCTGGGTGTGTGGGTTATGCATGAAATAGAAGTTATATTAAAGATTAACAGTAGATCCAATTATGTAAAATTACTTTTCTCTTTATTTTTGATTCCTTTCATCCTGCATACAGAACGCTTTTGCTCGCTCTCCGACAGCCTGTGTTCACTGAAAACAAGCAGCTTTCAAACTGCTTTTGTTTGAGGTCATGGACATTAAATTTACATTAACAACAAAGAAAATGTGATTATTTTTTTAACCTTAATTTTTTACATTCAGTGTTACCCCCCAAAATGCACTGTGTATGTCCTTGAAGCAAAAAGGCTGTTGAATATATTTTCCTTCTACATAAAGAAAAAAACTCATTTAAATCCACTACTCTTTACGTGTGTCCTCGCTCCATTGTTCTGCTGGCACACTGGCACATATATCTGCAACCTAAACAGAAAACGGGATCCACTGAAAAATCTTTCCTCGCCTCACTTTGACAATTTACTGCAGACATCAGCCGTCAGTGACTCGGTCAGAGGTGGTTGTCATCCAGGTCAAGGAGAGTGCTGCAGAATGACTGCTCCTGTATCCACACCCAGGTCACTGCTCAGTGTGCTCCACCTCAGTCACACACAGATGACCTCTTTTAGGGACCGCTAAGCACCAACATATCACCAGTTGTGCACGGCTGTCCATATCTGGCTATGAGCAGCTAGATAGTATAGCATTCTAAGAGCCCACTGCCATTGTGGCTTTATGTGTGTGTGTGTGTGTAAATTAAGTGAATTAAGTGATTCTTTTTGTGAGTTTGGTCACATATTCCCACCTTTTGATTTGTCATTTTGTTTCTTTTGCATTATAGTTTGTTGGAAACTGTGTATCTGCCTATCATACAAACTACATTATGTACTTAAGGTCAGATTATGCATAAGAGACAAGCTGAAACCTGCAACTTCTTTTTTAGGATGTGATCAGCATTCAATGTGCAATATTCAAAAATGCAATTCACTTTTCTATTCTCATTATTAACAAAATCAAGTGGTTTATGAATGCTGCACCCTATCTTTAACCATGAAAAAGTGAGCTCCCCTTAACAACAACAATAAAAAAAAAAACTTCATCAACAAGCTATAACCAACATAACAACCTTGGATGTTACGTTGGTGATAACTCGTTTTTCTCTATCCTTAAAGCAAAAAAAAAAAAAACCCACTGTGGACGTCAGAAAGAGATGACTTTAAAAAAGAGGGAAAACATCACTTTACTAGAGCTACGCCCGCTACTAAAACCATGTTGAATCTGCGCCACTGCAAAGTATTTGCACGCATCGATCCTTTATTTCCACCTCCGCGTGCACTCCCTTCGCGTTCACGGGGCAGCGAGGACGATTCAAGAATGCGCGTGAGAACCTGAGCGCGTGCTTGTGAGAGCTGGTTAAGACATCAACTAAATGGGGAGGCTGGCACTTTAATACTCATTAATGATGCATGTGATGCTCATAAACACCAACTTTTCTTTTTTGTATGACACAGCACAGCCTTTTAAAGGCATGTTGGTTGTCGTTCATGACAAAATGGAGCAACAACAACAAACAAACAAACGTAATGGCAACATTTCCTAGATATGACACCGTAGCTTTTGGGTAAAAAGAAAAGAAGCTTAAGTTCAACTGCTGTATGATCACAAATATAATCTTTGCTGCTAGCAAGTGAATGCCTACATTCACTTCCTGATGCTTTGCAACCGCGCAGTTAGCCTCCGAAAAATCCGAGGCTGTCGCTGCACCCTGAAGGCATCACAGCCTCCTCAGCTCTCCTGTTGCTCAGGCAAGCCGGTGATTTTCCACTGCTGCTGCTGTCTCTAGTCCCCCAGTTTTAAGAGACAAAGGTCAGGAAGAGAAGCTTATAAATAGGCTTAAATTTAGGCTACCGACGCGTTCAGTCCTCAGTCGCTCTAACGGATTCAAGAGGTCACGGACAAGACGAAACGGACAAGGGACCACGCTCAAAGGACATTAAAAGGACAAAATAACAGAGTAAAGCAGATCAACATTGCAGGTAAAGGAATAACTGCACCCTCGCTGCACACCTACAAAATACGACGGGGAGAGAGAAGTGTAGCGTGCATGCATTTTTTTTTTAAATAGAAAATTATGATTTTTGTTGCTTTGACTTATTTTATCATCGCATCTCAACGAGAAGATGTTTTTGCAAACCGAGAGGAACTGAAAAAAGTTCTTGTCCATTTCTAAGCGAAATCAGTTACATGTGTTTTATTCTAATATTACTGTTTTCAGCGGAGGCTGGTGTGACTGGTGGAAGCTTGTCCGGGTGAAGGTTGGTGAGGAAGCTGCGATGTCGGTTTGGTTTGAGGCTGAGCGATGTGTGTTTAGGAAGGATTACTGGTGGATTTGCATTATCCAGATAACTATCATTTCAATTTATTTTTATTGGAATATGTCTTTGCCATCTGCGAGATGTCGCGGATCCACACATGTCAGATGCTTTTTTAGAGGATCTTTGTTTTGTTCATTTTTACCAGTTGCTTGATTTTTTTTTTTATCTCCTTCGTTTAGGATGTCGAGCAGGGTATTTACTTCTTATAATAAAAAATAATAATGAATTAAATAAAAATCAGATGATGTTATATTTACAGCTTACGCGAGTCTTAAGGTCTTTGTCTCCTTTTTTTAATCTTTTTTTTTTTAACGTCCATGGATGAGCAAACTATTTAAACCAACTGAGAAGTCCTGCTATTATATTTGTGATATTTTTTGGTTTATTTCATTGACTTTGTTTCAAATAATTTTGTTGCTGAACTGAAAAAGAAAGGGGAAGTGCACCGAGCAGGAGATGCGAGGTAGTCTCTCTCGTCCTTCTTACAGTCTGTCTTTTTACTTCCTCTTTTCCGCTCTGTTTAATTTCCTCTTAACTGTGACAGTGAACGGAAGAATACGCAGAGAAAACTGTAATTATGGACAATCTAACCCGGCCACTAAATAGAAGGTAAAGGTGGTCTGGTTTCCCCGTCGCCTGTAACAAGTGCATGTAGGCCGACCATGAGTTTCTTATTACAGGCATTGCATTTGTTACTCTGTTCTGCATAAATGGCTCTTCCGAGCTCCTTTCTGCTGCTCACTTATTCAGAGCGGTCGCTACAGCGGATTTCTCGTGTCAGGCCGATGTGTTAATCGCTACACTAGGGGGCTCTTATGTCTTTCAAAGGTAGAAAAAGAAGAAAAAGGGGGTTATCGAGAGCCTTAACAGTCTGACGTCAACCTCCAGTCACAGACTACAGATTATTTTTTGTTTTGTTTATCATTGGCAGTCGTCAGTTGCTAGTTCTTGTTAACTTTTAACTATTCGGGGAGGAATCTCACTCGTGGACGACGCTGACTGGCAACAACACGCAACCTAACCAAGCAGATAAATATTGATACTAATCAATCTCCATTGCTTATCATTCTCATGAGCTAACGTTACCTCCATCACCTCAAAGTCCCTGTATTATCCTAAAGTTACTACCTGCTTACATACTACACTTTCCCAACTCACTCTGTCCCTCAGTTTCCCTTTCAAAAGCCTGCATCTCTGGCTGCTCCTCTCCCTGTCTGCTGCTGCTGTCTTCACCTACAGCCTGCTGTTGCTGGAGCATTGCTGTTACAGAGGACGTGGAGGCTACAGCAGCAAACATGTCTGTGATTTTTACACATTTTGTAGCATCTACAGTGACACGCTTCAATTTCTTCGCACATAAATGTCTCTGCACCGCCTTTCTGCCACTTCGGTTTCTCCTCGTTAGCAATATGTAACGAGTCAAAAGGTACCACACA